>VMDO01022617.1:0-33172 GCA_007922755.1 Pedetes capensis | reverse complement strand
ATTTGAAGTTGTCTTGATATACTTTTTTCCAGAACATTTGCATGATCACATTCTCTCAAAATTCTCCTTTTTACTTTATACAGTATATATTTATTTCCAGTTGAGCTTAATCATGATTTTACTAGATAAATTTTCTTTTCAAATGTTCCAGGTTTCCCACCATTTTCATGGCAATTTGATTAATTATATAGACGGAGTAGTGAAAGTGAATTTATTTATCAATTTGGCTCAAAATATATTTGAAAAGTTTGATTCTTATTGTATAATATATCATATAGTATCCCATTACATTTTACTGGATTTATTGCCTTTTTTTTTTTTTTTTTTTTTTTTTTTTTTTTTTTTTTTTTTTTTTTTTTTTTTTGAGACAGAGTCTCCCTGGGTACCCTAGGCTGGCCTGGAACTCACAATCTACCTGCCTCAGCTTCCTGACTGCTTGGATTACAGGCATGTGCTACCATTCCTGGCTTATACTGAGTAACTTTTGATGTGGTAGTAATTTTTAAAAGGTAATAGACTATTTTGGCAGGGAATTTTAGGTTTAAGGAAAAGTTGAGCAGAAAATACGGAGAGTTCCTAGATACCTCCTTGGCCCTCTTCTTCTTGATTATCCTATTACTAATATCTGGCATAACTATGGTGCGTGTGTTAATTTTCAAAAGCCAATATTGATAATTTATTATGAACTAAAGATCATGATTTACATTAGAGGTCACTCTTGGTATCATGCACTGTATGGTGTAGGGAATTATTCAACCCTCATCTTGGCCCCCCATTGGTAATCAAGGATCTCCCCTTGATTACCAAAGGAGTGACAACTGGTTCACTCTTTATTTGAATGTCACTCCTAAATTGGTGGCACCTATCCCCTCATGCCCCCACCTGATTGTTATTTTGAGGCAGTTAAGGCAGTTAGTTACCCAAGGGCTATATAAACAAAGCCAGCTCTGCATGTCAGGAAACAGGTGGCAGGGAGCTGGTGGTCAGGTTGCTGGTGAGAGCTGTGGCTACTGATGCTTCCTGCTGGGAACTTTCTCTCTCGTCTGACCACATCTGATGTCTGACCACCAAGGAAGAAAGAACTCTCTCTGGATTCGACCAGCAACGTGGAAGCATCTCTCCTCATGATCACTGAGACCAGGACAACTAGACGGTGCTCTCAAGGACTACAAGCAAGCTGAGGACAGTCCCTTTGCCCAGTGCCTAGGGATAGAAGCTGAGGACAGTCTCTGGTCCCAGCGCCGGAGGCAGAGGAGCCACAGCTGCCCACAAGGCAACAGAAAGAACTGCTAATACTCAGTCTGTAACACTCATTTGGATTTTTCTCTGCTCTAGAGGGCAGAGAGAGAGAGAGAGAGAAAGAGAGAGAGAGAGAGAGAGAGAGAGAGAGAGAGAGAGAGAGAGAATAAAGAGCTGCTTTCTGTCCCTGCAAGGCAAAAGCACTTGAGGCTTTCCTTTCTCCCCTTCTCTCACGGTGTTCCCGAGGGCCGCAGGAGTCCATGCCCCTCACCTGAAGGTCCCAAGTGACTTGTGATTAGATGTCTGTGTGCTTGGCAGTGCCTCCCATCCAAACATCTGGGCCGGACCTAGAGGTGTGTGCCCCACAGTATGGGTTTTGACACGTGTGTAATGACATGTCTCCCCATTGTGGCATCCTACAGAGTGGTTTCACATACTTTGATCCCCTTTGGCTGTCTGGAGACCAGACTTCCTGCACAGAACAGGCCTGAGGAGTCCTGCAGAGTGGGGAGAAAGGGCCAGCCTGTGACAACCAGGAACTGTGGCAGCTGCTAGCTGTGTGTTAATGCCCTCGAGCCCCTGTGTTTGGGCACAGAAGGAGAGGCTGATGCCTGGGCCCAGTGGGAGGTACTTCCTGAGGAGGGAAAGCTGGAGTGTAAGGCTCCCCAGTGAGGTGTCGATTGTTAGGACAGAGATGGGGAAGATCTCTTTGTCCCTCTAGGAAACCCCTGGTATCCCATGGCCAGGCCCCAAGGCTGGCACTGGACAGGATGCAGGGGCACAGTTCCATGCTTCCTGGGCTGAATAACCCACACCCATGCTGGGTGGAGAAGGACAGAGGAGGAAAAGTATAAAGATCATATCTCGTTGTTTCCAAGTCTGTTCTCACATGTTCTCTTGGTTCAGCTTCATAACAATTGTAAGAACTAAATGAAACCAGTTAAATCACCTCACAAACCAAGAAACTATTGTATAGGGTGCCATGGCTGCCCAAGGGCTTAGAATAGGTGCCAGGCACCCTCCCACAGCTTCTCACTGGTCTGGCAGGAAGCCCAGGGGTCATGGGCCCATCCCAGTGGGGAAGCAGGCAGTGGTCAGCCTGACTCCTCAGCACTTTTCTCCCCTTCCCTGTGATGAACTCTGTTTCTGCTTGGGAAGGTGTATGGAACCATGTAGTTCCAAATGCTGGGAGGGCAGCCATCCTTCCTTTTTGGTTGGTGTTACGTTGTTCTGAACCTGGCACAGGGCTTTTCACACAGTGATTCTTGTGGTACAGGCTGCATTGAAGACAGATTTCTTTTTTTTCTATTTTTCTTTGATTTATAAATGTTTAGGAGGTACAAAGTAATAAGTCATTTGCTACATCCTTTGTACAACTATTAAATCAGTTTTATTTATACATTCATCACCTTGCATATTTTACAGAACATTATGAACTGAAAAAGAAGAGAAAAAAGTGGAAATTTTAATAAACATGCAATGGGAATCATATGCAATCAATCATGGGTTATATTCTCATTGAATTTTTCCTTCCTCTTTTTTCATATAATCATATATTTGCATCCTGTATTTTGTGTTTTTCCTTCTCCCTCTTTACCCTTCTACATTGTTCCCCTTCCCCTCCCTCCCTGTCCCAGACCTCCCTCCTACCCGCTGATCTCCTTCCCCCTCTTATCGGGTCCATTTGTATTTTACATTCTTAGATAAGTATGACTGTTCATTTTTATGTATCTATATATGTAATTTTTTCCCTTTAAGTTAGATTTAGCTTGCACATATGAGTGAGAACATCTGATAATTCTTTTTGAGTTTGGGCTAATTCACTTACACTTATCTTCTTCAGTTCCATCCATTTTGTTGCAAATGACACAATTTCATTCTTCTTTATTGCTGAGTGATATTCCATTGTGTATATATACTAGAATTTTTCCAGTCCCTTCTTCTATTGATGGACATCTTGGTTGATTCCATCCTCTTGCAATGAGGACAGATTCTTAAAGGGGTAAACCAAGAATTGACTGTATTAGGAAAAAGACTGGGGGAAAACAGATTAGGGTCTAACATAAAATTGTCTACATCTCCCACAAATCATATTTTTTTAAAAAAGATGAGCAGGCATTTTTTTAATGGTAGAAAACAATTCTCATTTTAGGGAAAAATTATAATTGCAAGGGTTTTGAAGGCAGATGAATTTGGATTTGACATTTACAAAGTTTACTTAATATCTCTAAATGCAATTTACTTATCTGTAAGACATATGTCTTATAGCATCAGCCCCCATGGCTGCCTTGACGATTAGTTAAGGTTTGTGCAAGGTAGTGTCTGGCATGTTGTGAGTGCCCAACACCTCTTCACTTTTGAACAGATAGAGGCTCTTCAAAGAATAGTTTTAGGTTCATTGAAAAAATGAGAAGATATTATGGGTGGTTCCAATGTACTTGAGTAGTTTCCTGTTACTAACATTTTATGTTATCATGCTACTTCTGTTAAAATTAATGAAATGCTATTGATATATTAAGCCTGCAGCTGTACCACTGTAGCTTCCGATCTCATCAGATGTCAGCAGCTAAGCAGGGTCGTACCTTGTTAGTACTTGGATGGGAAACCACCTGGGAACACCAGGTAGTGTCAGCTTGGGAGAAGGACTCGGCAACCCACTCCCAAAAAGCAATCAGCCATCGGAAAAAAAGGCCTGTGAATAGCAGAGATGCATGAAAATAGTGTTTCCTCGGTTTGTAGTTAGTGTTACTATTAGTTGGACACCAACTTGACAGCACCTAACAACAACAACATTGATATATTATTAACAAATTTTCATTCATTCTGATTTCCTTATTTTTAATCAATGTCTTTTTCCCTTTTCTAGGATTGCATGCTCATTTTGATTATTTTTTTACCATTATGATCATTTTTGTTGTAATAGATGCTTAACAAATACCTCCTCTGTCTCCTTTCCTATCCAGGCAGTAAAACCCACTCTCCTAGCTTTTTGTTAGGAAGCAGTGATGGAACTGAAATTGAAGGCTAGACCCTGGCCTATGGCTGAGAAAAGTGCAGAGTGGGTGAGAGTGGGAGGATGGGGGCTTTGCTTCAGGCTGAGCAGGAGGATGAGGCTTGCAGCAGGTGAAATATGAGCGGCTCCTGTCATAGTCAAAGCCACAGCTTGGAAGCTGGTCTTAAACAGAGCACTCTCCGGCAATTACCTCAAGATAAATCTCAGAGATTTCCACACCTTTGGTTGAAGGTGAAACCTGGGTTGCCTTATGAAAACTTCCTTGGCTTGTGTTGCTTGCTAGTGCTGGCTTCTCACTCTAGCGCTACACTTGTGCATTGAGGGGTAAGTGTCTTTTATTGGCTGAGTCCTTAGGTGGTCCACAGAACTGTGATTGCAGGTGGCCACTTTGCAATCACAGGGTGTTAGAAATCACAGGCCTCTACTTGCCTGAGCACCTCTGGGCTAACACTGCATTTTGGGCCCAACTAGACTACCTTTTGCAGTGCTACATAGATTTAGCATCAGGACCCAGTGATGGCTCAGCTAGAATGGGTGGTCACCCTTGGCAGAGGATATGTGGACAAAGTATTATCTCTTGTGGATAGTGAGCAGCTTGGCCAACCTCAGAACCTTTTGCAGGTGAGGCTGAGTGAGCAATAACCTCCAAGTGATCCATGCTGTGGAAAAGGTGGGATGGGACACCTTGGGCAATTGAGGGAGATTCTTTTAGGCCTTAGACAGTGCCATGTGTCTTTCTCTATTCCACTCTATCCACACATGAAAACCTTACCATAGACCAAACACAGAGCAGAGATCCCCAAAGCAGATCTGGAGGGCTTCATGTGTTCTCTGAGCCTTATGCAGAAAGAGGGGAGAGTGGATGTTGGGGGGTTGAGGGATGAGCTGCCACTACATCTCTCTTGTCTCCTAGCAGGTTAACGTGAGGCTGGGAAGATGTCTACACTGGAAGAGAACCTGGAAGTGATTATCAACATCTTCTATTTTTACTCTCTTCAGGTTGGGAATTTTGAAACCCTCTCCAAGCACGAGCTGAAGGAGTTGATTAAAAGGCATTTTGCAAACACCAGTAAGGTAGATGATATCCGTTTCATCACCAACTTGCCCATTCCATGCCCTGGGAGAAGTGGTAAATCCTGGAGGAAGATGTTAGGATGAGGACTGGGGTGGGATGGGCCCCCGTTTGAGCTCCAAGGATGTTCTTCCTTTCTGTGGATTAGGATATCTGCTACCCTCTCTCATTAACTCTCTATCACCTTTGGCTTTGCCTAGTTCCTCTTTCTGGGATCTATTTCCCCACATGTAAACTGAAGAGATGCATGGGAGAGAAGAGGCGGGGCGAGGTGGGCTGCAGAGCTCTTTCTAGGTCAACACTTGATTCCAGGATGGCTCATGACACTTTCATCCTTTGTTTTGTCACCCTGGGTCTTTAACACAGTGCTATCTAATGATTTAATGTACAAGGGCCTCCCAAAACTTAACCCTGAAGGATGAGAGGACTAAGAAAGGTGGGAACAGACTCGTGTAGAGGTTCTGACTCAGTGTCTCTGCTGTCCCTTTCTCCTAGAACACAGAAGATCAAGATACCATTGACAAACTATTCCAAGATCTGGATTACAATGGAGATCAGCAGGTTGACGTTAAGGAATTCATGCAATTATTATCTACTATCCTGCTGTCTTCCCATAAGGACTTCCATTCTCTGTAGGAAGCTTTCTGAGGGCTTTTTCACCAACAATGTCCCCAAGAAAATATATTGAATGTGTGGGAATCAATAAAGCTCTTGATGCCATTTCCTATAAATGGCCCCAGAGGCAATCAGGAAGGATCCTGGCCTCAGGCGGTAGGGATAATATCCCTAAGGGACATGTGTGGGGTCAGTTCCCTGGAAAAAAATACTACTCAGTTTGATGAGCCAGGGTCACTGGCAGCCTCCCTCTGATCAACTGCTAAGCCCGATGGGTCCATGGGGAGCTTGGAATCAGAGGTAAGCCGCACCCCTTAGAGTCACATTGATTTAGTCTGAATACCAAGTCAACTGTGCAAAAGCCTGCCAGGACCGAGCCTTGGGCTCTGGCTGACCCTTCAATGGGTTCTCCCCAGGCTTGTCTTCACCAGTAGGAATAGGTCAGAAGGGTAGGATCTGAGAGAATTGAAGAAAGATCAGAGAACTTGCTGAACTCTGATATGGCTAAGTAAAAGAAAGAAGTGGTGCTTATTATTGGGAGGGGGAGATGGGCTTGACTCTTTGTTTATTCAGTGCACTCCATGTGGAGATCTGTGTAGGAAGCTGGGATTCAGTACATGGAGCTAGAAAGTGACAAATATGGACCATCCAGGCCAGCAAGACACCCACTGGAGGAAACACTGCATTTGTTTGATGTGAGACTCAGTTGAACAAAGTGGAAGCAGGAGGGAATTGTGTGAAGAGAATGAGGAAGCAAGAGCCTGAGAATGGGGCTAGCTGGAAAGGCTGAATATGGGGACGAAGTGGGATTGGCAAACAAGGAGGGAATAAAAGCCTCGAGAAGAAGGCCCTGGAGTGGCCAAACCCTATAAGGCTCTGATCACAGCATGGATGAGAATGAGGGAACATTCAGGGAAAGCGCTCACTTGCTGTGTGACCTCAGGAAAGTCCCTTGGCCTCTGGTTCTCAGTTTTCCTCATTTTTTAGGAACTCAAAGATTTTGAGAAATCATTTTTGAGGAGTTTTAGAGTAGTGAACACTCAGGGGTCATGTAGTTTTCATGGTCTGAGGATGACTGGATGGGGTCTTATTGTAGGGTCTGGAGGGAGGGCATCAGTTAGTGGGAAGGTGGCAGGGAGGACACTGCTGGGCACTCAAGGGGCATGGCCAAGAGGGTGAAGATTGAAGGTATGTTTCTGGTTTTAGCTCTTCGTGTTAGCACTTGTTAATTGTGAGTCCTTGAATAAAGCTCTTAAACATTTAAATTTAAGTTTTAATTTAAACTTACTACTTAGAAAATGGGCCTGCAGCTGTAGCCCTGTGGCATCAGATCCTGTCAAATCTCGGAAGCTAAGCAGGGTCGGGGCTGGTTAGTACCTGGATGGGAGACCGCCTGGGAACACCAGAAGCTGTGGGCTTGGGAGAAGGACCTGGCAACCCCCTCCCAAAAATCAATCTGCCATTGAAAACACAATGAACAGCAGAGAAGCACTGACAATAGTGTTTCCCCTGTTGTACAGAGGGTCGCTATGAGTCAGATACCAACTTGATGGCACCTAACAACAACTTAGAAAATATTTAAATGATAAAATGGAGTTTGCCACAGACCAGCTGCAGCCTAAAATCCAGGGATTCCTGAGGCGATGGGTAACAGAGACAGCAGCTCAGAGGCAGTGTGAATCTGTTCCGTTTATTTCCAGATAACCCAGCCTTTTTATACAGAATTACAATTCATTAAATCTTATGAAAGGTCAGAAAAAGGACAAGGAAGTTGATTGCATTGATGGAATCACCTGATCAATTGTCACATGAGTGTCAGGTGGTAATCAATGTGGAAGAGGAACTCAGAGACAAATTGTGATTATTTCAAAGAAATAAACCAAGAAGACCTGAGCATCTACATTTCCTGTAACAGTTGACTATTCTTAACTTTATGCAGGAATTTAGGGTGGTTAACTGTCACCTGTGTGTCACCCCATTGAGTCTGTTGTTATAATAAATGGGTGCTTTTGCTTACTGTAGAACTGTCGGTACAAAGGCTTTTGTTTAAGGAGTTTAAGCTGTTGGAAGTCATTCAGGGATTTCCCATTCAAGAAAGCCTGAGGCTTGTCAACTCCCAATCTGAATTAGCATTGCCCACAGAGCCAGAAGATTATATATTTCTCATTAATATTTCCCAGAAATCTACAATAGTGACCAATTAAAATTTAAGAAAAAGAAAAAATGAGGTTCCAAGTCCCTCTCCATGAAGAGACCTTTTGGAGGTACTATTCCCTTTTCAGAAGACTTTCCCTGCGAGGCTTAGGAGGTACTCTTCCCCTTTTGGTGGACTTTCCCTTCTATGCCTTTTTAAAGGTATTCTTCCTCATGTGGGGACTCTGTTTACACATCATGAGTGGATCCGGACCTGGCAAGAGTTAACAATTTCACCTTTCCCCCAGAGCTGGAGTGAGGATTAGATTGTCTGGAGCACATGTGAAGCACTTGGACCAGTGCCTGGTTCAGACCAAAGTCAAGATCGAGGTTACTTTTAGGAGCAGCTTGGATGGTTAGAGTTGACCATGCTGAGACAAATGATCAAGGGTGACTACGCAATATTTCTTTAAAGGCCTTTAAATGAGACTGAGCTGTGGATGTGCAAACTGGACTCTTGCTCAGTGCACCCAAATGTATATATCTGTGACCACTTCTGATGTATATAGTTGTAAAACAAGACAACATCAACAAGAACAAAACTCAGTATAGTTGCTATGGTGAGAACATTCCCCATCCATGATTTTTTTTTTCTTTTCTTTTTATTGGAGATTTTTAATGTACAATTTAATGTGTTTCATTCTGACATGTAGTTCATTGTGACATATCCATATATGCATTTCATTGTACATTGCACACATAACTTCCCCCTTACCCTCTTGCGCCTCTCCTCCTCCATCTCCTACCCCCCCACCAACGGCCTTCTTTCTACTTGCATGTCTTTTTGTGGGAATATTTTTATGTACTCATGCATCCTGATTATGATTGAAGCCCACACTTTTTTCTGTAGTGATCTATCTTTTTACATTGTCAGCAGTATTACATGAATAATCTAGTCCATTTGCATTACTGCCATCTTTTGATATTGTCGGTACTATTATAATTATTTCCTGAACTATTAAAGTTGGGCTGTTTACTTTGAGGTTGATCTCTCTCTCATTCCTTGCTCCTCCTTGGCACTCCTCCCCCTCCTGTCCTCTCCCATTATTGCTTCCTTTCTCTAGATCCCTTCCTCCTTCTTTCCGCTCCTTAAATTGTTCCTTCTCTGCTGAGTTTACATGAGCTTTCATGATTTCTTTTATAACATTTAACTGAAACACAAAGGAACTGAAGTCATTGAAAAATTTTGATGTCTGCTGAACTTGGTCAAAATCCATCAGTCAGAGGCATATAAGGGAGAAAAGAACCGTCAGCAGAGTCATATGAGCTTGGTTAGACTCCTGGCTCAATTGCTACTTGGCTCTGTGAGTTTGGGAAAGTGGTTTACCTTCTCTGAGCCTACAGACAGTCATGGCTTAGGTAGTGGAGCTGGATTTTAGTTCCAACTGACCTCAAGCCAGGCACCTATGGACAAGATACAGCCTGCAGAGCATGTGCAACTTGGATTTACCATTGCTTCTAGGCAAACTGCCCCCGCCTTCTCTAGCCCCATTGTAATTACAACTCTTTCAAGACAGGAGGAAATTTTCTCCCCAACATCTATCACCTACCAGGTGCTTTGCTAGGCCCTGCCTGCAGGATTATGTGCAGTGTTGTTCTCTTTAATTGCAATGGCTATATGAAAATTGCCCACAAACATGGAAATCCTAAACTGAAAGTGAGAGAGACTGAGGATTTCCCTTAACACTCTCAGGTTCAAAAAGGCAGTTGACTGTCCCTCAATGTCTGAGTTTCTACTGTGTCCTTTTCTATCATGGTTTCCTGACCACCATTTTCTCACTTTGGGAAGGTCTGAAGTCAGGATTAAATATTCATTTTTCACAGATGACAATCTGAACCTGTGCTTTGGGGATGCCATCAGATGGAGCACAGATACATTCTTGCCTTTGGAGATAATATGAGATAAGGATAGAGGTGAGAGAGAGATAGACAGATGAGAGAGAAAGAGAGAGAGAAAGAGAGAGAGAGAGAGAGAGAGAGAGAGAGAGAGAGAGAGAAAGTCTCACTAATGTACATTAAGCATTATGATGGAGGACACATGGGGAGTAAGCAGGAGGCTCAGGGTGCTGAGAAATGGGTATGAAGGGCACATTATCTGAGGGAGAACACATTAGCAGGACCAAAAGAGTGAATGGGAGCAAATTAGAGGTGGAAGCAGGAACTGTATCTCAGGAAGGAGGAAGGCCTGGATTCCAACCTGAGAATGATATCTTTGTCACAATTTAACATTCTCTTCCTTTCTGTTTGGGGCAATGGTTCTTCATCTAGATTGTACATTAGGACATATTTGGGAGATTAAAAAATCTGAATTTTCAGATTGCTACACAGACCAGGTGGATCAGAATATGTATTTAACCAAGCCATTAGCACTTTTTATTTTGTTATTTTATTTTATTCAGTGTTTTTTGGGCTCTGCTGCTCATACTTTGATTTCTTCCCCCCTCCCTTTTTGTTAAATGCTGGTGGGGTACACATTAGCACTTTTTAAAGCTCCTCAGGTGGATCCAATATGTACACAGGGTGAAGAACACTAAGAAAAGACACTCACCCAATTCTACAGATAAAAATCCTAGGAAAATAAGATTCCAATAACATATTCAAATTCTCTTCTTATTGTTAGTAGTTGTATGAGTAATTTTAATATCAGGACAAGATTTAGGGGAAAAGTGTGACTATAGATAGTCCCCCCCCCCGTATCTATTTAGAATAGTTTTTATAATTAGCATGGAGTTCTTGCTTAAAAAATCCAATAATATGCATAAAAAAGCAAAGAATGATAGCTGGGCACCAGCACATGGCTGTAATCCAGGAACTTGGGAGGTTGAGGCAGGAGGGTCATGAGTTTGAGGTCAGAGGCCGCCTGTGAAACAGGGCAAGACCCTGTCTCAAAATAAAACATTCAAGAAATGGACTGGGAGTGCAGCTCAGTGGCAGAGCACATGCCTCACATGTATGAGGTCCTGGGTTAAACCACCCAGTATGTGGAAAAATAAAATAAAATAAATAAATAAAAATAAATAAATAAATAAAAGAATGATGCCTGTGAATAGCTGAGAGAAATTTATCATGATCACATTGAAGGGGGGACTCCCCAAAACCCAGAATTCATTTATAAAAAATCATGTATTTATTTTTACACATTCAACCTTCAGTCACCTTCTAAGTGTTACCAGGGAGATGCGTGGGGAGTGTGAGTGGGCAAGTCTAGAGCCCAAGTCCTGGAATCTGGCAGCAAAACCTCAGTCCTTGTATTTGGTATATAAACACAGAAGTTATAGTAGTGAGTACAGAATAGGTTTATTAAGGATTGTTGTTGTTGTTAGGTGCCCTTTAAGGAATAATTACAGGGAAAACTGAAGCATCTGGAGAAACTGAAGTAGATCTGCAAAGGAACTTGGGAAAACATGTGTTGCCAGGGGAATAGGCATGCAGATATTTCTATTCCACAGGGGAAGGTAAGAAGCTGGAGAGAACAGAAGGGTTGAGCAGGCTTTTAGAAGGAAAAGTGCCTTGGATAGACAGAGAAGATGGTGGGCCTGAGAATACACCTGCCTCTGAAACAGACATTGACCTGGAGGTGAGCCAGTCAGTCAGAAAGAGAGCTCCAAGGGTAAGACTCAGAAAAGGAAAAGTAATGACAGCCTCCTTACCTAGTTTCAGATTGCCAGAAGATAAAACGGGCACCACAAGGGGACCTCGCACCCCAAGACCTGAAGAAACTTTGCCAGTCATCCCTGATTGAGCTGACCACCCTCTAGAATGCACTGGGTACTGAGATGAAACAAGAGAAAGGGGTGAAAATCCAAACAAAAAAGTCTCATCTTTTTGGTGTTCCATTAACCATATGGTTAGAACAAGAACAGAGGAAAGTGTCAGTCACTTGAATACCCTTGATCTTTCAAAAACCGATTTCCCAAATTGGAGAGGGAAGTTTAGGGATTGCAGGACTTTTATGAACACTGGAGATACCATCAGAATCAAGAATCTTTATCAAGAACTACTAGCATAGTTTTATGCAGTGACTTTCAATTGGGATGGTGTCAAGCAGCATGACACAGCCAGCCTTCTTAAGCTCTTCCCCTGGGACCTGCTCCAGCCACTGCTCAATATAGAGTAGCTCAAAGCCTTTCAGGCAATCTAGAATCTTCCAACCAAGAACCAACAGCTACAGGTTATGAGCCTCCTTGTCATTCTCCTACCTGATGCAGAGACACAGAGAAGTCCCTGCTTGAATTTCTCCAGAGTCATAGACAAGAAGGAGAAAAATAAAATG
Organism: Pedetes capensis; assembly: GCA_007922755.1. Lineage (NCBI taxonomy): Eukaryota > Metazoa > Chordata > Mammalia > Rodentia > Pedetidae > Pedetes > Pedetes capensis. The sequence goes on along the minus strand of VMDO01022617.1, from coordinate 20,767 downwards.
ACAGTTATGAACGGTCAATGGTCATGGCCTCTAATCTCTTCACGTTTCACGCATTGGGTTTGAAGTCTAGTGAACATCAAGGATTTGTAATGGCAGATGGGATGGCAAATATCATTCATTTATCAAATAACTATCAGAAACTTCTATGAACAGTTCCCAAGTAAATCAAGTGAAGAAGCAAAACATGAAAACCATAAAAAGGATTTCTAAAATCTATGAAGAAATTTCTGAAGAAAATATCTCATGACTGAGAGAAATATGAAAAGGAAGATCAGACTACAAATGATGCTGACATCTTCAGGGGATGATTCAAGAGCAAGCTCCTCATCTATCGAAAGTTTCCATGGTGTTACAGCTAACAGAAGAGCTAAAATCCAGTTATGTACCAGATTTCTTAGCCTAGAGACTGGGGTTGCCCACACTTGCAAGGAAGGGGAAATTTTTTTTATGAAATTGGAGGAAATCTTGGGAAATGTTGCCTGGATGACAATACTTTCATGAAAGACTTATATGTCAATTCAACTCAGATGAAGAATGCATCATACAGTCAATGCCATTGTAGAAACCAAAGCAGAACCTAATTGTGAGGATTTCTGTTGTAATTCTTGCAGGGAAAGAGTATGAAAAAAAGAAATGGCAGGACTCTCATTATTCAACTGTGCCTAACTATTAAGAAGAGATGCCCTCAAGCCTTAACAAGTTAATGATTTGTGCTGCTGCCAGAATTATGTTAATTATTATTATTATTATTGTTGTTGTTGTTGTTGTAGTTAGAAAACAAATATTTCTGGAGTGAGAGGAAAGGGGCTTAATTATCTTGGGGCTATTTTCATATACCTGAAAATGTGTCCACATGTGACCCCTTTTTAAAAAATATATTCTGTACCACTCACTTTTTTCCCTAAAATCGTACATATTCTGTACTAGATAGTTCCTTATCTTTCTTACTTCCTCCTGTCTGCCTTCCCTCAATAACTTGCTTTTGAACCGAAAAAATAAATAACAAACACCAAGTAAGGCAACTTATGAACACAGCACATATTAAAACAGACCTAATTCAACAGTGCCTACAGTGGTAGCACTGTGGCATCTAATCCCATCAGATCTAGGAAGCTAAGCAGGGTTGGACCTGGTTAGTACTTGGATGCTGATTGTTTCGGGATTACCTCAGGAGTGGATTGCCACATCCTTCTTCCATTTCTGTGGTGCTGGAAATTGAACTCGAGACCTCAGAGACTGTCGAGGTCTCAGAGACCGTCGACCAACTGAGCTAAATCCCAGCCCTTCATAGGGTTTTCAATGGCTGATTGTTTTTTTTTTTTTTGGGAGTGGGTTGCCAGGTCTGTCTCCCAAGCCTACAGCATCTGGTGTTCCCAGGCGGTCTCCCATCCAAGTACCAACCAGGCCTGACTCTGCTTAGCTTCTGAGATTTGATAGGATCAGATGCCACAGTAGTATGACTGCAGGCATATTCCCTCTAGTTGTGTTCAAGCTAGGACAGTAGAAGACATATTGCCATTAGTTCCCTTCAAAATACTCCCTGTCTTCAAGCATGCTTATCCTATGGGTCTTGTTGCCTTCTGAAGCTTTTCTGGAAGTCTTCTTTCATGAATGTCATTAGTCTCATCTATCTTGACTATGCTCCATGTCACATATTGCTTCTGGTATGGTCATTATTGTCAAATAAAAGCATCTGGTATGTCCTTATCTGCCTTATTCACCGTATCTGACATTGTGTGACTTCTGGCTCTTCCCCAGAGTCAAATGACTGTGAAAGGTAAATGTTTTGAATCAATTCAGGACACTGAGGCAGGTAGGACAGAGCAACTAAACACAGTCATGAAAGAGAACTTCCAGAACTGCTTCAGAAAGTGGCAAATACGGTCAAATAAATATGTTTGAAGCAAGGGGGAATTTTTTAAGGGGAATTAATGGAAATGTCAGTTACTATAATACATTTTTAAAAATTTAAACATTCATCATATCTTTTAAATCATACCTTGTACATATGAATGGAATCCCTAAGACAGAAAACTGAAGCAAGTTAATAGTGAAGATAATAAAGACTATAATTCTGGAAAAACTTACAGAAATAAAAAAAAGTTTTGAAAGTATGTTTTTAGAGGTCATACTTCATACTTGAAAAGACTGACTCAAATTGATGAATGCCAAGCTATAGTTTAGTTTTAAGGAAAATATATTTTAGGTAGTCAGGGGTAAAAAATGAAGAGAAGTTAATAAATAACAGAAAAAAACATAGTATTTTTTGACAGCAACTTATGGTGTGAAGAAAATGGAATAACATTTAAAGTATAAGGAAAAATGTGATAATGTGATCCAAGGATTTTATATACAACCACATTGACATTTAGGCACAATGCTCACAGATTAACTCTTCTCAACATTCAAGAAGCCTGGGAGCAATGTTCCCCTGAGTCCTTTCTTAAGAATATACAAAAAGATGTCCTTGAATAACAAAAATAACTGAAGAGACATTAGCATAATGACTGGTGGTGAACATTTAATATATATTGTATAATTAAGCCTAAATGAGGATATTAGAGTGGTAGTACAGTATATAATAGTTGTGAGCATTATAGTACATGGTGGACATGTAAAAAGTGGGGAGAGAATGAGGAAAACATCTGCAAATTATTTTTTAAACCATTTCTGAAATCATATTTTTGGTGATAACCAATTTGAATTATCAGTAATTTACAAGAAGTTTAATGTGTACTTTTCTTATAAGTAATCTTGAGTGTTTTTTGTATGCTTAAAGGAGATTTCTATTTCTCTTTCCATGCTTTCTACATCATTTGCCTTTTTTTCTGTTGGTTGATCTTTTTCTTCTAAGAGTATTCACATAAAAATATATATGAGATGTGATAAAAATACAATGAATGTGTAATTAAAAGTGTAAATGTAATTAAAATATGTAAAAGACATATTGTCATTACATCTCCTCCAAATCCTTCCCCCTGGCTTTGAACACACTTTTCCTCTCATTCTTGACACTTTCTGAAGAAGTTCTATAATAAAATTTTTAAATGAAAAAACTCACCATATCTTTTGATTACCCCTTGTACATTAGGAATAGCTTTCTGAGGAACTAATTGCAAATAGGTTTTCCCCAGTTTGTTATTTGCTTGTTGCCTTTACTTATGATCCAGTTTAAAGTCTTAGAGTGTGCAGGTTTTTAAAAAAATTTTAAGTGACTAAGGTATCATCTTTAATAAAATAAAATTATTTTATGTTTTCTTGTGTATCTCAATGTTTTTATTTTATATATTTATTTTGATTAATTTTTGATATATTTTTGAGTTTATTTTGGCAAGTTACATAGGGTGTGAATCCAAATTTACCCCTTTCAAAAGGGCTATCCAGTTGTTTCAATACTATTTATTAAAAATGCCTACCTATTTTTCTTTAATCTACTTTTGTGTCCTTCAGACATGTTTTTTCCCAAGTTGTACAGTTAAACATATATGTTATTTCCCCCAAGTAATCTCATCTTATTAATAATTTCTAGTGTACAACTTAATAGGTCTCATTATGACATTTCCATACACGCATTTCATTGTACACTGCTCATGTTCAAGCCCGATTACCCTTACATTAATCCCCCTTCCCTTCCTCTTTACCACTGGTACCCCCTCTACTTACATGTATTGTTTGTGTGTATATTCATCTACATATACAAAATCTGATTTTGCCTGAGTGACAAAATATGTGGTAGTTCCTTTCTTTTCTCGATTACCCTTTCTTCTTGCCCCCTCCTCCTTTTCTATAGTCCATTATCTTTCCCTATATGGCTCCTTCTACTTTTATGACCTGTTTTAATATTGAATATATATGAAGTCTAACATCCACATATGAGAGAAGACATGCAATGTTTGTCTTTCTGGGTCTGGCTTATTTTGCTTAAGATGATGATTTCTAGTTCCATCCATTTTCCAACAAATGCCATGATTTTGTCTTTCTTAATGGCTGAATAAAATTCCATGGTGTATATACACCACAACTTCCTTTTACGCTCATCTACTGATGGACACCTAGGTTGATTTCATATCTTGGCTATTGTGAATAACACCTCAATAAACATGGATGAGCAGGTATCTGTGTGGTACATTGACTTACATTCCTTCATATAAATAGCAAGACAGGTGTAGCCAGTTCATATCTTAGTCTATTTTTAGATTTTTGAGGAAACGCTACACTGAGTTCCATAGTGGTGGCACCAACCTGCATTCCCACCAACAGTGTCACTGGGTTTCTTTTTCCTCACATCCTCACCAGCATTTGTTGTTGTTTGATATGTTGATGCTAGCCATTCTGACTTGGGTGAGATTGTATCTAAAAGTAGTTTTGATTTGCATACACCTGATGGCTAGGGATGTTGAACATTTTTGCAGATGATTTCTGGCCATTTGTATTTCTTCTTTTGAGAAGTCTCTGTTCAGTTCTTTTGCACATTTTTTTGATTGGATATTTTGATTTTGTGCTGTTTATTTTCTTGAGCACTTTATATATTTTATATATTAATCCCTTGTCTGATATATAACTGGCAAATATTTTTTCCCATTCTGTAGGTTGTCTCTTCACTCTGATAATTGTGTCCTTTGCTGTGAAAAAGCTTTTTAATTTCATGCATTCTTATTTGTTAATCTTGTGACTGTTTCCTGCGATTTTGGGATCCTATTCAGAAAGTCTTTCCCTATGCCTATGTCTTGAAGTGTTTTCTCCATGTTTTCCTCTGGCAATTTCAAAGTTTCAGGTTTTATATTAAGATCTTTAATCTATTTTGAACTCATTTTTGTACAAGATTTGAGAAAGGGATCTAATTTCAGTCTTCTACATGAGGATATCCAGTTCTCCAAGTACCAATTGTTGAAGAGGGTGTCTTTTTTTCAATTTATATTTTTGGCAACTTTGTTGAATATCGCGTGGCTGTAACTGCATGTATTTATTTATGGATCCTCTATTCTCTTCCATAGGTATACACGTCTGTTTTTATGCCAATACCATGCAGTTTTTGTTACTATGATTTTGTATTATAATTTAGAACCAGAAATTGTGATGCCCAATTCATTTTTCTTTCACTCATAATTCCTTTAATGATTCAGAGTCTTTCTTGTTTCCATATGAATTTTAGGATTTTTTTCTCTATTTCTGTAAAGAATGTCATTGAGATTTTGATGGGGATTGCATTGAATCTGTAGATTGCTTTCATATCATAGCCATTTTCACAATATTAATTCTTCCAACCCATGAGCATAGGAGATTTTTCCACCTTCTGGTGTTTTGTTCAATTTCTTCCTTTAGTATTTCAAAGTTTTCATCATAGAGATATTTCACCTCCTTGGTTAGTTTCTTTTTCCCCCCCAGGTATTTTATTTATTTTGAAACTATTGTGAATGGGATTGTTTTCTTGCCTTCTTTCTGTGCCTAGTCATTATTGGTATAAGAAAAGCTATTGATTTATGTATGTTGATTTTTATCCTACTACTTTACTGAAAGTGTTTATCACCTCTCAGAGTTTTCTGGTGGAATCTGTAGGGTCTTTTAAGTGTATATTTATATTATCTGCAAATAGGGATAATTTGACTTCTTTCTTTCCTATTTTGGTCCCTTTTATTTCCTTCCCTTGCTGTGTCTACTAGGTCAATGACTACATTGAATAGCAATGGGGACAGATCTTGTCTTGTTCCTGATTTTAGGGGAAGTACTTTTAGTTTTTCCCATTTGGTATGATGCTTGCTTTAGGTTTGTCATATATTGCCTTTATTATGATGAGATATGTTCCTTCAATTCCTAGTTTGTTCAAGGTTTTTATCACAAAAGGCCCTTTCTGTATCTATTGATAGGTTCATGTGATTTCTGTCTCTTAGTCTACCTATATGCAGTATTACATTTATTACCTTGCATATACTGAACCAGACTTGCATGTCTGGAATGAATCCAATTTGATCATAGTGAATGATATTTTTAATATGTTGTGGAAGTCAATTTGCAAGTATTTTATTGAGGATTTTTGCATCTAGATTCATCATGGAAATTGGTCTGTAGTTTTTCTTTTCTTGATGTATTCTTATCTTATTTTGGTATCAGGGTAAAACTAGCTTCATAGAACATGTGTTTCTGCCATTTATGTTTTATGGAATAACTTGAGGAGCATTGACATTAATTCTTCTTTAAAGGTTTTGTATAATTCAGCAGTGAATCCATCTAGTCCTGGACTTTTCTTTATTGGGAGAATATTACTGCTTTGATCTCATTGGTCATTATATGTCTGCTTGTGTTGTTCATATCTTCTTGACTTCAATTTGGCAGGTTATATGTTTCTAGGAATTTATCCATCTCATCTAAGTTTCCAGTCCTTTGGCATATAATCATTCAAAGTATTTTTCTTTCTTTCCTTTGGTTAGTTTGGCAAAGGATTTTTTAATCTTGTTTATCTTTTCGAAGAGCCAGCTCTTTATTTCATCAATTCTTTTCATTGTTCTTTTAGACTCCACATCACTAATTTATGCTCTGTACTTTATTATTTCTCTCTATCTACTGATTTTTGGTTTTGTTTGTTCTTTTTCTGAGAGCTTGTAGGCAGTCATAGCTATAAACTTCCCTTTTAGAACCACCTTTCATGTATTCCAAAGGTTTTAGTAGGTTGTGTTTTCATTTTCATTTGGTTCTAATGATTTTTCTATTTCCTCTGATTTCTTCAAGGACCCAGTTTTATTTTGGAGTGTATTTTTCATTCTTCATATATTTGTATGGTTTCTTTCATTTCTCTAGCTGTTCATTTCTAGTTTTATTCCATGTGGTGTGATAAGTTACATGAAATTATTTGATAGTTGTATTTATTAAAACTTGACTTATGACTTACAGTGTGATCTATCTTAGAGAGAGTTCAAATGAGGATGCTGAAGGGATGTATGTGTTGTATCTTTTGGGTGGAATATTTTGTATATATCTATTAACTCCATTTAATATATTGTGGTGTTTAACACTAAAGTTCTTTTGCTTTTTTTGTATTTTTTGTCTGGATGTTCTATCTATTTATGATAGTGGGGTATTAAAGTCATCCACTATTATTATATTTGGACCTATTTGTTCCTTTAAGTTCAGTAGTGCTTTTTTTTTAAATGAAGTTGGGTGCACCTATGTTCAGTGCATACATATTTACAATTGTTATACCTTCTTGGTCAATTGTTCCCTTTATTAATATGTAATGATTTTATTTGTCCCTTTGGATTAGTTTTACTTGAAGTCTACTTTGTCTGATATAAGGATGGCTACTTCTCCTGTTTTTTTGGCTTCCAGTTGCTTGGTGTATCAATTTCTACCCTCTCACTTTCAGTCTTTGGGCATCTTTGTCAGTGAGATGTGTTTCTTGCAGACAACAAATAGTTATATCTTGTTTTTTCATCAAGTCAACTAATCTATATCTTTTAATTGGAGAGTTAAGTCTGTTTATATTTAGGATTATTATTGAGAGAGGTTTGCCGGTTGTTGTGTTGGGTGTTTTCCTTGTTGGTTCATAAGTTATTCATTCTCTTCTTTCTCTCTTATTTGTATTCTGGGCTTACTGGTATTTTTTCTTAGACATGACTGATTCTCTCCTACTTCTCTTTAATTTTTCTGTTATTCCCATGAAGTTTATTCTTTCCTGTGTTCTCATGGTGAAGACTTTCTTTCTTTCTCCTCTGTGTGTGTGATTCCATTAAGTATTTTCTGCAGTGCTGGCTTGGTGGTCATGTATTTCTTTCATGTGTGCTTGCCTTGGAATGCCTTTATTTCTTCACATAATTTAAATAATGACTTTGCTGGATATAATAATCTTGGATGGCAGTCATTTATTTTCAGGGATCAAAGTGTATCTTTTCATCCTTTCCTAGAATTTAGGGTCTGTGCTGAGAGGTCTGATGCAATTCTGATGGGTTTTCCTTTGTAAGTGAGTTGGTGTCGTTCTCTTGCATCTTTTAATATTGCTTCGTTGTTCTGTAAGCTTTGCATTTTAATTAGCATTTGTCATGGGGAAGTTATTTTCTGTTCATGTCAGTTCTAAATACCTCTTGTTGTTGGCTGTCCATTTCTTTTCCCAGGATTGGGAAATTTTCTGTTACAATTTCACTGAATAAGTTTTCTGTGCCTTTAGTTTTTATCTTAGCTCCTTCTTCTCCCCCATGAATTCTTAGGTTTGGTGGCTTGATCATGTCCCAATGTCCTTGAATATTGTGGTCATGTTCTTTTATTTTTTTTCTTTATTGACATTTGAATGTAGTATTTCCTCAACCTTATCTTCCATCCTTGGTATTCTATCTTCTCCTTCATCTAGACTACTGGTGATGCTTTCCACTGTGTTTTTTATTTGGTTTATTGAGTACTTTATTTCCAACATTTCTGTTTGTTTTCCCCAAACCTCAAATTCCTTGCTGAATTTCTCATCCATTTTTCTGACTTTGTCTTCTACATCATTGATTTTCTGACCTAGGTCCTGTATTGATTTCCTCATTCATTTGCTTGTTTGTGTTCATTTTGAAGTCATTGATTATTTTACAAGTAAACTCTTAAACTCTTTGTCTGACATTTCAACTGTTTCTGTATCTTTGGATTCAGTGGTTAAAGAATTATGATCTTATGGAGGAGATGCTTTGCCTTGCTTTTTCATTTTTCAGTATGCTTCTGACTTGTGATTTTTGCATCTGTGATATCCACTTTTCATTTTACTTGGGGGTCTTCTTAGTGAGCAGTTTTATCTTGAGATTATAATCTCCAATGCCACTCCCCAAGAGGAAGACAAGTCACAATAACAGCTATAATACCTGACCAAGTCAGATAAAATCACACTTGGAAATACTTAATGCCAACGGCTGCACCCCTAATACCCATAGAACAGAGAATGGCAATAATATTATTGAGTAAGCTATGAAGTTACAACATATTTAGGGTGAAGGTATAGTTTTTTCTTGAAGGAAGAAGGGAGGGCAGAGAGAGGGGAAACAGAAGGATGCCTCAAGGGTGATTTAAAAGAAAGGGAAGAGAAGATCTAGAAAGGAAATGAATGTTAGGAAGAGGGAGAGAAAGGAGCTAAAGATGAAAAGAAATTGTTGTACAATAAAGAAAAAGGTATATAAACAAAATTAGGTTATTGCAGAGCAATAAGAAGTGGAAAGCCTAAAAGAGTTAAAGTAGAGTAAACAGAAAATGAGAGAGATAGAAAAAGGCTGGCAGGCTGAAAAAGATGCCAAAAAAAAAAAAAAACTGATGAAGGAAGATAAAAACTACACTAGAAAAAAGGAAAGTGAGGCAATGAAAAATTAACAATTAAAGGATGGTAAATATAAAACAAAAAGAAACAACAACAACAAAAAAGGCAAGAGGTGGACATCAATTTGCTTTCCTGGAACTCCAGTGTCTCTGGGAGCTGAGGCAGGAGGATCCTGGGCCCCAGGTCAAAGGCTGCCTGTGTAATTTAATATGAGCTTGTCTCCAAGCAAAAATAAGAAAAAGGCTGGGGATACTACACCATGGCACTGTAATTACCCCGGCAAAAAAGGAAGAAAAAAATGAAGAAAAAGTACTGAAGAGCTTCTTTTTGTGGCCTCTAACGTTGGAGTCTATTAGGTGGAGGTGGTGGTCAGTTGAAGATGAAGTATTTTTATCTGACCACAGCTCAGATTTGACAGTCTTTGTAATTCCTCAGAGGAGATAGCATTGTTTCCACTCCCCAGAGGGTGGGGTTTGCTTCTGAGCAACTTTCCCAAGCCTCTGGCAGCCTTAACCTCTCAGTGAGTCAGTATCCTATCTCCCCTCTCACTGCAGTTGTTGTTGTTTTTGTTGTTAGGTGCTGTCAAATCGGTATCCGACTTATAGCGACCCTCATAGGGTTTTCAATGGCTGACTGTTTCGGGATTGCCTTGGGAGTGGATTACCAGGCCCTTCTCCCATTTTTGCGGTGCTGAGAATTGAACTCGGGACCTCAGAGACTGCAGTGCAGTGCTCTACCCACTGAGCTAAATCCCAGCCCCCTCACTGCAGTTACCTGCTGTAAATGTTTAGCACTCTGGGGCTGTGCCAGGTCTCCCCAAGCTCTCCAGGGGTGATAATTCTTTGTTTTTAGGCCCTTAGTGTAGCTCAATTTCACACAGTAGGTTCCTTCTCAGGGAGTATGGGAGAGACACTTCTTCAATGTTGAACCCCTCAATCAGGGAGAGCCACTGTCTCAGTAAGTCCCTGGAAGAGTTCAAGGGCTTGAAGGACTGTAGGCTCATCCTGGGAGACTGCCAGTTTGCTGGCCATGCCTGTCTGTCCCACCTCGTTGGGTGAGGGTTCAGTTTCCCCTACTCCACTGGAAGCTGTGTCTGAAGATGTGTCCTGATCAGAGCTTCTCACTGCTCAGCATGGTTCTGCGACCTCGGACCATCCTACAGTCCCCTCTGTGGTTTTTGTGCATCTATAGACCTTCTTTCTTTGGAAAAGACTCCATTCATTCTTATTCTAACTCTTTTTTTTCCATGTCAAACACAGTCTGCCTTTAATTCACCATCTTAAAACAGAAGTTAAGAAAAAAGTTTTATTCGTGCCACGTCCCATATCAATTTCTGAACAGAGTCTGGAATTCAGTGGGTGGAAGAGATGTTTGTTGAAGAAATGGATGATGAGATGTAAGAGAATCCCAGTTGCTACTCACCGGGCCAATCTGCTCCGTCCTCTGTTTTTGGGAAGTTCTCCTGGACAGGGCTCCATCTCACCAGCCTTCCCCTCATCCTGTTCCCACCCATGCAGAGACTCAGACCTGGCTGTGGTGGCTTGTGTGTCATGGATGCTGCGTCTCTAGAGTCCTCTATCCTTTTTCCCCAAGAGCACCCTGAGGGCAGGGACCATGTGCTCCTTTATTGCCAGGTCAGAGCTGTTCTGTGTCCACACAGGCAGCCAGTGCCTGCGGTCTGCCTGCACCTCCCTGAGCCCTGGTGGGTGCCGGCCTGAGGGAGTCCCTAGAGCTTCAGTGCTCTGCAGCTGCCCTGCCTGGGCTTCTCCTGCCCAGAGGGAAGTGCCATCATTTCAGACAGAGGGGAGACATCTATTTGCTGCTTAATAGAAGCACACAGGCTTGTCCAACCTTCAGTCTGCGTGATACCAAAACAAGGGAAGGATGGAGAGAGGAAGGCATAAGGAGAAAGATCCAGAAATGTATTTTTTGTTTCAGCAGTGGGGGCTTGAACCCATGGCCTCACACATGCTAGGCAAGTGGTCTACCACTGATCTGTAATCCCAGTTTCTCTTTTTTTTACTTTCTTTTCAGAGAAAGTCTTTCTAAGTTGTGCAGGTTGCCTCGGGCTTTGAACTAGCAATCCTCCTGCCTCAGCTTCCTGAGTCAGTGGAATTACAGCTGGTGCTGTGATGCCAGCCATCATTTTGTTTGTTTCCTGACCCATTCCTTTGGTATGCAGCCCGTGTCATTGCTTTTAGAGTGTTTTTACATCTCTTACAACAAGGCAGGTCTTGACGGGCTCACATTTGCACAGCTCTTTTTGTGTTTCAAAGATTCCCTCTCTTGGAGAACATTGGATTGACTCTGTCCTTGTGCCATTTTCCCTTGGGCACCATGGGTTTGTAAGTAGGGGAAAGTATAACTGGTCTAGAGGGTAAAATAGGCCTGGGGAGCTTTAGTACCTGGTTTACATAGCCAAGGAAGGCCTCAGGGATAGGTTGTCTTTCTATCTAAGACTTCTGCTACCCTAGTCCTTCCTGTGCAGCTGGGGGATGGACCCAAAATCCTAGAGGAGAATTCCCAGCAAATGTTACTGTTACATTCCCTCTTGTAATGGATGAGGCGAACATGAGCAATACAGAATGATATGCAAATATGGAAATGTCATAATGAAACCCATTAAGTTGTACAGAAAAAAATTACTAAACAACAATAAACTAATCAAAACAAGACAAAACAAAATAGAAACAGCCCCTCTTGTAGGAAGTTGCCAGTACAGTAGACATGAGATGCTGGGAAATGGTCTCCGGAACAAGCTGTCTGCTGTGGCTTAAATGTGCCCAACAAAGTTCATATGTTTGAAATTAAATACCTAATTGGCAGAAGTGTTGACAGATGAGTCATTTTAAAGGTGATTAGTACATTAATGTCATTATTGTGAGGGTAGACTTGCTATAAATTTAAGTTTGGCTCCTTTTTCTTTTTATCTCTCTTGCTTGCGCACATGTTCCTGAACACACTGTCTTGCCCTTCCCCATTCTGCCATGGAATGATGCTGTAAGAGGGCCCTCCCTTGATGGGGACTTCTAGACCCTGGACTTTCCAGCTTCCAGACTGTAAGACATAAATCTCTGTTCTTTGTAAATGACTCACTGTTAAGTATTGTGTTATGGCATCCCTAAACATACTAAGACACCAAGATGGATTTCTTGGCTTTCCTTTCAATCCTCCGAAGCAGAGGGCTCCTTTCCTTTGATTTAAACACTGTTTCCAGGTCTCAAGGACTCCTTGGCCTACTCCCAGGTAGACTCCATCTCAGGGTGGCCTTTTATGGGGACTGGACACTTCCTCATTTCCATCAGCATTTATAGAGAACTTCTTAACACCACAGGCTGGGATTTAGCTCAGTTGGTAGAGTGCCGCTCTGGAGTCTCTGAGGTCTCGGTTTGATTCCCAGCACCACAAAAATGGGAGAAGGATGTGGAAATTCACTCCCAAAGCAATCCCGAAAAAACTAGCCATTGAAAACCCTATGAGGGTTGCTAGGAGTCAGACCCAACTCGATGGCACCAACGACAACAACAACTCTTATCACCACCATATTGCATAGTCTGAATTATCATTTTCTTCAAGTTACCTATTTGTTAAATTATTAATCCAAGATAATACAATCCAAGTAAAATCAGAACACTCAGCCAGCAAATACTCTTTCAAGGCCCGTCCTGAGGCAGCCCATTGTACACAGTTTGCCTCTTCTGTGTCCTTTTATAGAGAAATTCTTCCTAGTTGCCCTTTAGTCATGGATAGTGGGCAGATACTAACACCCACCTCAGGTGATTGAGGTGAGCATTAAATGAATGGACATGAGCTGCGTCTGACAACTCATGCTGGGCATGCAACCATCATTGCACTGAAGTCAGTTAGGCTGTCCTAACCACCATTGCCAGCACTGTTGTGATTATTGCTGTCTATTGCTCCTGTTTGAGTGGCTGGAAGGATGGGCTTTTGTGGGCACCCACTTCAGCTGCCTGGGCAGGGTGGGGTTTAGTTCAGGCTGAGCCCAAGCCTTGTGATGAGCAGGGAGGAGCCAGACATGTGTGCACAGGTCTGCGGGGGCCTGTGAAGGTGAGCTCCATGTCCTCAGAGCCATCAGCCCCTCATGGTGGGCTCCAGAGCACATCTACTCAGTTTTCTGCATAATTACAAGCTGTGGGGCTGGTGGGAGACTGCAAAGTTGTCTATTGTTCCAGAATAGTGAGCATGAAGCTGGTTAAAGCTCTATTTCTCAGAAGCCTGAAACCAAGGGGTGCAGGTGGTTTGTTCAAGTTCACATAATGAATGTAATTCATTTATAAATCTGACCAAGGACTGAATTAATAATGAAGGAAGTTCTCAGAGTCTGAGGTGTGGCTTCGCTCACCCTCATCCTATGAGGAAATCATGTTATGGCCTCTCCCTTCTGACCGAGTTTAGTGAGAATGTCTCAGCATGCCATTTGAGACTTCTGCAATCTCACTCCAGCCTCTTCTTTCCCACAGAATGTGTCCTCTGGGCTTCCCATCTTGATGCCCACACCCTCACCCCTATGCTGATCTCACCAATTGGGCCTTGTCTTCTCAACTTAATAGTAAAATTTATTTGTTCCAGAATCTAAAAGATCCACTTTCAGATGGTGATGCTTCAGGAATTTTAGCAACTGTCATCAGAAGAATATTATCTGTCTGAAACTCTGGATCAATCACTAGTGGTTTTTACTTTTCTACTGCAAGTAGGCCCACCATTCTTAGTTAGCAAGGAGTAATGGGTCCTTAAGTCGGGTCACCGCATGTGCCTGTCAGCCTGTCATGCTGCAGGAGCTTGTGTGTTGGTGTGATGCTAAAAGGTATGCCATTGATATTTCAGATACCTGCACGGGCCACCCATGGTGGACAGGTTTCAGTTGAACTCCCAGACTAAGTCAGACTAGGGAGAAGGACCCGGCAGCCCACTCTCAAAACAATTAGTCATTAGGATCCCCATGAATAAGAGAGAAGCACTGTCAAACAGTGCCTGAAAATGAGCCCCCCCAGGCTGGAAGGCATTCAAAAGATGACTGAGGAAGAGTTGCCTCCTCAAAGTAGAGTAGACCTTAATGACAAGAATGATTAAAGCCTCTGGGTCCTCCTTTTGCTGATATGGCACAACTCAAAATGAGAAGAAACATAGCGGCTGCAACAATGGGCTCAAACATAGAAAGATCATATGCACGGAACATCACTGGGTATTGTTTCTTTCTGCTGTACTTAGGGTCAATATGAGTTGGATTCGACTTAATGGCAGCTAACAATAGATAGGGTTTATGCCCCACTTCAGCATGAAGTAGCCAGAAGATCTGTAGTCCACACTCCTAAATGATTTTAGGGTCCTTATTCCTTGAGAGGGGCTGGGATTTAGCTCAGTTGGTAGAGTGCTGCGCTGCAGTCTGTGAGGTCCTGAGTTCAATCCCCAGCACAGCAAAAATGGGAGAAGGACCTGGCAATCCACTCCCAAGGTAATCCCGAAACAGCCATTGGAAACCCTATGAGGGTCGCTATGAGTCGGGTACCAACTCTACGGCACCTAACAATAACAACAACATTCCTTGAGAGGGGGAATGATAGAGGGTACTAGGCAGGAAGAAAGGGAATAAAGAGGCCTCTGCACCCATCTACTTCCCAGCCATTTTGTTTCTCAGCCACCTGCGACATGAGTATCAATGTCAACTTCTTCTGAGACAAAGACCTTGATCTGGTGGTCAGTGCTCCCCTGATGTTGTTGTTGTTAGGTGTGGCCAAGTGGTATCTGACTCATAGCGACCCTCATAGGGTTTTCAATGGCCAATTGTTTTGGGATTGCCATAGGAGTGGATTGCCAAGTCCTTCTCCCATTTTTATGGTGCTGGGAATCAAACCCGGGACCTCAGAGACTGTAGAGCAGTGCTCTGCCAACTGAGCTAAATCTCAGCCCACTCCCCTGATAGGTAATATTTTTGCAAATAGTATGGTTTACAGGAGCTAATGCCTCTTTTCAGAAAACCTGGTATGACATGGCAGCATCTTTACAAATGGTCTAATCTGTAACCAGAATTCTGTGTGCATATGAAGGCCACAGATGCCTCCATGTCCAGGCTAGAGAATGCGATTTTCATTTAATGCAGGATACTTTCTGCAGTAAAGAGAAAGATCTGTTTTGTAGTCTGGGAAGGCCAGGCCAGACTGAGTGGTGGTTGAGACCTACCACACCTAAAGACGAGATTGCAAAGGGGAAAAATATCTGTTTCCTTAATGAGCTATTATTGTTGTTAGGTGCCATCAAGTTGGTGTCCAACTCAGAGCGACCCTGTGTACAACAGGTGAAACAGTATTGTCAGTGCTTCTCTGCTGCTCATAGGGTTTTCAATGGCTGTTTGTGTTTGGGAGTGGGTTGTTTTTCCTATAGCACCTGCTGTTTCCAGGCTGTCTCCCCTCCAAGTACTAACCAGGCCCAACCCTGCTGAGCTTCTGAGATCTGATGGGATTGCATGCCAGAGTGGTACGGCTGCAGGCTCCTTAATGAGCCAGAGACTTAAAACCTCAAAAGTCCCCCCCCCACCTCAGTGTCCACATGTCCCCAACTTGCATAGCTTTCAGCACGGTTTGCTGATTATAGATGTCCACACAAATCCACTGAGTGAACAAAGAGCCTAGAAGGCCCCCAGGCCAAAATAGTATTTAAAAGTAGATGGTTGAAACATTTTAAGTTAAGTTGATCTCCAAGGTTGGAACTTTCAGAGTGTCTGCCAATGCCATTGGCCCAGATGAATACACCCTCTCAGACATCCCCTTCCTTGCTCCTCATCAAGTGTCCTTCCAGCCTGACATAACCCTCAGCTCCAAGGGAACGTCCTGTAGCAGTAGCTGTTTTGCTTTCTCTGGTGCCATCTACTTCCCAGCCATTTTTTCCCAGTCACCTGAGCCATGAATATCAATGTATGACTTTAATGGTTATTTTTTAAAAATATTCCAGGTTTTCCACCAGTATCATAGCAATTTGATTAATTTTACAGATGGAGTAGTGAAAGTGAATTGATAGCAATTTGGCTCAAAATGTATTTGAAAAGTTTGATTCTTGTTGTATAATATATTGCATAATATCCCATTGCATTGTTGAGTGTTTTGAGTTTTTCTTTTTCTTTTTTTCTTTTGAGACAGAGTCTTGCTATGTAGACCAGATTGGCCTGGAACTCCTCACAATCCTTTTGCTTCAGCCTCCCAACAGCTTCCTCTCACTTCTGCTATTATTAACATCTGATATTAGTGTGATGCATGCATTATAATTTAGAAGCCAATATTGGTAATTTATTATGAACTAAAACTCATGATTTACATTAGGGTCCACTCTTGTGTCTCCAGACATACCACCCTGGAATCTGATCCCATCTGATTTCTGAAGCTAAGCAGGGTTGGGCCTGGTTAGTCCCTGGATGCTAGACCACCTGGGAATACCTGGCAATCCCCTCCCAAAAGTCAATCTGCCACTGAAAACCCTATGCACAGTAGAGAAGCACTGACAATAGTGTTTCCCCTGTTGTACAGAGGGTCACTATGAGTCAGGTACTGACTCAACGGCACCTAACAACAACAACATAGGCTTGGGAGAAGGACCCAGAAGCCCACTCCTGAAACAATCAGCCACTGAAAACCCTATGAATAACAGAGAAGCACTGACAGTAGTGCCAAGCACAGCGCAATGTCGGGTAGCATTTCCTTCTGTTGTATATAGGGTTGCTATGAGTCGGACCCGACTCCACAAGCACGTAACAACAACAAAAACTTGGTATTTGCATTCTATGGATTTTGACATGTGTCATGACACAAGTTCCCATTGTGGCATCCTATAGAGTGGTTTCAGATACTTTGATCCCCTTTGACTGTCCTGAGTGCTAGACTTCCTGCACAGGCCAGGCCTAAGGTGTCCTTCCTTGTTTTGTGTTAATGCCCTTGAACCCCTATAGTTTCTGTGGCTGGTTACAGAAAGAGAGGCTATTGTCAGGGTTGGATGACAGGTACTTCCTGAGCAGGGAAGGTGGAGTGTAAGCTTCCCCCTACCAGGTGTCCATTGTCAGGACAGAGGTGCGGAAGGTCTCTCTGTCCTTCTAGGATTCTCCTGGTGTCCTATGGCCAGGCCTTGAAGGCTGGCATTGGGAGGATGCAGAGGCTCAGATCCATGCTTTCTGGGCTGAATGACCCACATCTATGTTGGGAGGAGAAAGGCAGATGTGGAAAAGTGTGGAGATCTTACTTTACTGTTTCCAAGCATGTTCTCACAGTTCAGCCTCATAATAATTCCAGGAACTAAATTAGGTCAGTGTGATCGGCTCACAACCAAGAAACAGGCTCATAGGGTGCCAGGGCTGCCCAGGTGCACAGAACAGGACCCAAATGCCTTCCCACAGCTTTGTACTGGCCTGGCAGCAGCGTGATGGGTATGAGCCTGTCCCAGCATGGAAGTGGGCGGTGGTCAGCTTGACTGGAGGCCCCTTCCTCCCCTTCACTGTGGTGAACTCTTACTGCTCAGAAAGATGTGTGAATTCATTCAGTTCCAAATGTTGGGAGGGCAGCCATCCTGTCGTTTTGATTGGTGTTAATGCTGTTCCTGGCACAAGGGTTTTCATACAGTGATTCTAAGGGAACAGGCTGCCTTAGAACAGGATTCTTAAAGAGGTGAATCAACAATTGACAGTATTAGGAAAATGACTGGGGGAAAAAGATAAAGGTCTGACATAAGACTGTCTACATCTATGCTAATCATATTCTTTTAAAAAATGAGCTGGTGCTATTTTTAAAGTAAGAAACGATTCTCATTTTAAGGAAAAATTACAATGGCAAAAGTTTTGAAGGCACAGAAATTTGGATTTGACACTCAGAAAATTTATTTAATCTCTTTAAACACATTTTCCTCTTCTGCAAAATATTCTTTCTATAGCGTAAGTCCCTGGGGCTGTCTTGAGAACGAAGTTAAGTCTGTGCAAGGCAGTGTCTGGTATCTTGTGAATGCCCAACATCTCTTTATTCTTAACAAACAGAGACACTTTTGTAGAATAATTATACATTCATAGAAAAATTGAGAAGATAGTATAGTTGGTTCCCATGTACTTGTATTTTTTGTCAATGATTATCATTTTATATTAGTATGTTACATCTGTTAAAATTAATGAACTGCTATTGATATATTGTCTGCAGCCTTACCACTGTGGTGTCTGATCCCATCATATCTTGGAAGCTAAGCAGGGTTGGGTCTGGTTAGTCCTTGGATGGGAGACTGTCTGGAATACCAGGTGCTATAGGCTTGGGAGAAGGACCTAGCAACCCACTCCCCCAAAACATCAGCCATTGAAAACCCTATGAATAGCAGAGGAACACTGACAATAGTGTTTCATCTGTTGTTCATAGAGTCACTGTGAGTCAGACATCAACTTGATGGCACCTAACAACAACAACAGCAGCACTGATATATTATTATTATCAAATTTCCATTTTTTTCAGATTTCTTTAGCTTTTTTTAATGGTACTTGTGGGTTGAACCTAGGGCTTTGCACATACTTTTTAAGAGCTCTACAATTGGGCTACACCCCTAGCCCATTTTTTATTTTATATCTTGAGACAGGATCTTGCTAAATTACTCAGGCTGCCTCTGGCCTCCAATCTAAGATCCTCTTGCCTCCACCTTCTGAGTTGCTAGGGTTATAGGATTGAGCCACCACGCCTGGCTCTCAGATTTCTTTAGTTTTTAACCAATGTCTTTTTTCCCCTTCTAGAATTGCATATTCTCTTTGATTATTTGTATCATCATTGTCATTTGTGTTATAATAGATGTTCAACAAATGCTTCCCCACTCTCCTTTCCTTTCAAGGCAATGCACTTATTCTCTTAGCCTTTTGCAAGGAAGCAAATGTGGAACTGAACTTGAAGGCTGGGCCCTTGCCCATAGCTGAGAAAAGTGCAGGGCACTCAGGGGAGGGTGGTTGGGTGGGTGAGGGCTTTGCTTCAGGCTTAGCAGGTGGGTGAGGCATGGGGTAGGTGAAATATGAACGGCTCCTGTCACAATGAAAGCCATAGTCTGGAAGCTGCTCTTGAGCAACAGAGCACTGTTTGGCAATCACCTCAAGATAAATCAGAGAGATGTCTCTACCCAAGTTCAAAGGTGAAGCCTGGACTGCTTTATAAAGACCTCCTTGGCTGGTGTCTCTTGCTAGTGCTGGCTTTTCAGTATAGAGCCACACTTGTGCATTGCGGGGTAAGTACCTGTTCCTTGGCTGGGTCCTTGGGTGGTCCTCCAAACTGTAATTGTAGGCAGCCACTTTGCAACTACAGGGTATTGGGAGCCACAGCCCTGTATCTGCCTGATCACCTCTGGGATGACACTGCATTTTGGGTCCAAGTAGACCACTTATTGTGGTGCTACATAGACTCAACCTCAAGTCTTAGCGATGGCAGTGGGATGGTGACCATCTGTAGGGCACATATGGCCAAGGTATTATGATCTGGTGAAAATGAACAACTTGGCTGACTCAGAACTCATTCCAGGTGAGGTGGAGGGAGCAGTAGCCTCCAGGTGATCCTTGTTGTGGATGAGGTAGTATTGGACACCTTGGGCAACTGAGGTGGATTCTTTTAGACCTTAGACAGTGTCATGTGTCCTTCTCTTCCTCATCGTATCCACACATCAAAACTTTGCAGTGGGTCAAGCACAGCAGATATTTTCATGCTTTCCCTGAGCCTTACATGCAGAAAGAGGGGAGAGTGGATGTTGAGGGGTTGAGGGACGAGCTGTCACTACATCTCCCTTGTTTCCTAGAAGGTGAACATAAGAAGATGCCTACGCTGGAAGAGCACCTGGAGGCGATTATCAACATCTTCCACCAGTACTCGCAGGTGGAGGGGCATCCTGATACTCTCTCCAAGAGTGAGATGAGGAAGTTGATTACAAGGGATCTTTCAAAGACCATTAAGGTAGGCGATGCCCTTTTCATCACCAACTTACCCATTTCATGCCCTGAGGAGAGTGGCAAGTCCTGGAAGAGGATGGTTGTACAAGGTCTGGGGGTGGAATGTGATCCAGTTTGAGCTCTAAGTATGTTCTTTCCCTGTTCTCAGATAGGATCTCTGCTGCCCTCTCTCAATAACTGTCAGTCACCTTGGGCTTTTCCTAGTTCCTCTCTCTAGGATCTATTTCTCCCTGTGTAAACTGAAGAGATGCACGGGAGGGGAGAGGCTGGGTGAGGTGTGCTGCAGAGCTCTTTCTAGGTCAACACTTGGTTCCAGGATGGCTCATGACACTACATTCTTTGTTTTGTCAGCCTGAACCCTTAACACAGTGCTGTCCAAGGACTTAATGTTCACAGGGCTCAGTATTGGGAGGGATGAGAGCCCTAAGAAAGGGGGAAATAGACTCATGCAGAGGTTCTGACTCTGTCTCTGCTGTCCCTTTCTTCTAGAATACGAAAGATCAAGACACCATTGACAAACTATTTCAAGATCTGGATGACAATGGAGATCA
>VMDO01022616.1:0-33175 GCA_007922755.1 Pedetes capensis | reverse complement strand
AACTTCCTATTGATAGATGCAAAAATCTTCAACAAATTATGAAAGAAATCAAATTAGCAGCATTTTAAAAACATCAAATATCAAGTGATATTTATCACTGAGATGAGAGAATGTTTTGTTATATACAAGGTAACTAACATGACATAACAAATTAAGACAATGGAGCAAAAATCACATGTCAAACAGCATTTAACAAAATCCATCATTTTTTCATGATCAAAACTCCAAATGAATTAGATATAGAAGGAATTTTCCTCAAAACTATAAAAGTCATATATGAAAAGCCAATAAGAAACATAATACTCAAAGGTGAAAACAGAAAAGTTTGTCCGTTATTCCTAATAGGATTAGGAAGAGCAAAAGGATGCCTGTCCTTGCCAGTTTATTTAATATCATAGCAGTACTATTCGCCAGAGCAATTTGGCAAAACAAAGAAAGAAAAGAAGAGGAAAGGAGGGGAGGGGAGTGGAGGGGAGAGGAGAAGAGAGGAGAAGAGAGAAGAGAAGAGGAGAAGAGAAGAGAAGATATTGGAAGATACATAATCAACATATAAAAATAGTTTGAGTTTCTTTATGAATCTATCCACAAATGAAATTAAGAAAATAATCGCATTTACAAATAACCTTAAGAGAATCAATACTTAAGAATAAACTAAACCAATATGATGAAATAGTTTTGTACTTAAAACCACATAACACAGACAAAAGAAACTGAAGAAAACACAAAGAAATGGAAAACATCCTTTGTTCATGGACTGGAAGATTTAGATTTTTTCATTCTTTCCCCCAGAGACAGGGTGTTACTACACAGCTCAGGCTGGCCTTGAACCCACTATGTATCCCAGGTTGGCCTCAAACTTGCAATCCTCCTGCCTCAGCCTTTCTATTGCTGGGATTTCAGGCCTGCTTCACCATGCCCAGGAGACCTAAAGTTTTGCAAATGTCTATAGTATCCAACACCACACATAGATTGAATTCCAATTCTATCAAAATCTCTATAATGACATCATGATCATAGAAAAGAAACAATCCTGAAATTCCTATGGGCTTACCAAAGATCCCAAATATCCAAAGCAATCTTCATAAAGAATGTAAAAAACTAGATTCATACTTCTTGATTTCAAAATATATTACAAAGTGAGGGCAATATAAACAATATGCTGGTGGCTCCATTAAAACAGACATAAATCATGGAGCAGAACACAGGGCTTAGAAGTAAGCACACACACATAGAGTCAACTAATCATAGAGTCAACAAGAATGCCCAGAACAAACAAGAGGGAAAGGATACTACCTTCAGCAAATGCTGTTGGAAAAACTGGGTTAGTGTATGCAAAAGAAGGAAATCAGGCCCTATCTTACAGCATACACAAAACACAATTCAAACTGATACAGACATAAATGGACGACCTGAATCTATAAAGTTCCTATGAGACAACACAAGGGAAAAGCTTTGTAACACTGTTCCAGGCAATGATTAAATATGACACCAAGAGCACAACAGCAAAACAAAGTAGACATGTGAGACTACATCAAAATAAAAAGCTTCTTCACAGCAAACAAAATACACAAAGTTCAACGCAATCTATATAATAGGAGAAAATATCTGCAAGCTATACATCTGTTAAAGGGTTAATATCCAAAATGTGTATTAAAAACATTTAAGATGAGCAAATGCCTTGAAAAGACATTTGTTCAAAGAAGTTATACAAATTTCCAACATACACATAAAAAGGTGCTCAATAATACTAATGATTGGAGTAATGCCAATCCAAAGCACAATGAGAAATCACCGCATACTTGTTAAGATGGCTATTAGGCTATTACAAAATACTAAAAGATAGATGTATTGGTGAAGATGTGGAGAAATTATAATACTTGTAAGCTGTTGATGAGAATCTACAATGGTGGAGGTACTATGGAAATCAGTATAGAGGTTCCTCAAAGAATTAAAAATAAAATTACCATAAAAAAGAAATCTTACTTCTGTGTATATATATTAAAAAGAAGTGAAATCAGGATCATCAAGGGATATCCTATTAACTGCAACATTATTCACAAATGGGAAAATCTCAAAATGATCATATATAGTTGGATTGGTAAAGAAATTGTGGTACACATATAAGATGAAATATTACTTGGCCTTAGAAAAGAAAGTAATCCCCTCATGTAAAAACATGGATGACCCTGAAGGACATTAAGCTAAGTGAAATTTGCCAGTCACAGCAGGACAAATATTGCTTCTCCACTTATATAAGGTATCCTAAATAGTGAAACTCATAGAAAGATGGAATAGAATAGTGGTTGCCAGGAGCTGCTGGGTTACAGCAATGAGGTATTGCTGTTTAATGGGTACAAAGTTTCAGTTACACAAGAAGAATAAATTCTAGATATCTGCTGTGTAACTTGTTTATAGTTAGCAAAATAGTATATTGTACACTTAAAAATTTTTAACAGTGTGTATTGCCTTTTAAGTATTCTTTTCACAACACAAAAGCAAAAATAAACCAACAACATATGGAACATTGTATTGGAGGCTTACAAATGAACACATTCATACTGAAAGAAGTAGCAGAAAGGCCTTGGCTATTTACAGCTAAACAAAGGACAATGACAGCTGTGACAAAAAGGAAGTAACCTCCAAAAATAAAATGTGGAAATAAGCAAGATGCATAAGGACAGATTATTTGGGTCATGAAGTGTTTCTCTAGTACTCCTTAAATTACACTCTGCCTATCCAAAGACTTTAGGAGCCCTAAAGCAAGAAGGAAGCATTCGTGTCACAGATCTCTAAAAACAAATGCTGGATGGCAATATTCCCTTTAGGTATCTGGACCTGACATTAATATAAACATCTCCCCTGTATATAAAGAGGAAAAGCTAGCTATTTATGTAACTACTATGCACCTAGTTCCTGTCCAAAATAGTAGGTGTGCCTCACACACATACATATACCATGCATCAGTAGTTAACATAATGGGATTAATAGTATGGTTGGTGTAAGCATTTTTTTCTAGTTTACTTTAAAAATGCATTACTTATGGCTTATTGGATATATTACTATTACAGCACTTATGTATCATACTGCATTATAGTAATTGGTATATATATTTTCTGTTCTCTTTTAGATGGCAAGCAACTTGAAAAGAATTGTTTTATATATTTTCTCTGTTCTGAAGTGTCTTTCATTTATTATGCACTCTAAATGTCTATTGAACTTACGAAGTTCAGTTTGGGGAAAATGTTTACTTTAACAGGATTTTTCTTTTCTAGATATTGGAGGTATTTACAGATATGTACTTTCTTGACTTTTATTTCATATCATTGTGAAAAAAAAACCTTTCAGTCATGTTTATTTTAACTTCTTTAACATTAATGAAAGCCTCCTGACTTAAAGTGAACCTAAATAGAGTGTGATATCAAAACACTTCTGAAAAGTTAACAAGAATCAGCTAGTGGGAAAGTTCAAAGCTCTAAACGCCTCAACTAAGGCTGCCAACATGAACACATTTTCATGGTTTTTTCTCTTCTTAGAAAACAATCATTTTATGTCTCACAGAGTGCTTCTAGAACAGGAGTTAACAAACTGTCACCTGTGGGCCAAATCCATCCAGTCAGCCTTTTTTTATGCTTTGTGAGCTCAGAATGCATTCTGCGTTTTTAACGGTTAAAATAAAAAGAACAAAGGAAATCCAAAAATATAAACTTCAGAATACAATATCCATAATCTTTATATGGTGCTGGGGATTGAACCCTATACCTTGTGCATTCTAGGCAGTTGCTCTACCAATGAGCTACATCTCTAGCCCCATAAATGTGGTTTTATTGGAATGCTGTCTCATTCATTTAAGTACAAGGTACCTATGGTTGCTTTCAAGCTAATGTCAAAGTAGTTGCAACACAGAGTGATGGGTGTGCAAATCCTTAATAATTCCATTCAGTCCCTTTACAGAAAAGGTGTACCTACTCCTATAATAAGACATTCACTGTATTCATGCCTCACAATGTGCTCCCAGAACATCCAGCAAAAACCTAAGTATTTTCTTATCCCATTTTTTATATTTTGTTGTTTTATCATTGTTGGGGATTTTTAAAATTATATTTTCCAGCTAGGGTCCCTCATAACAGCCTGAGGGGCTGACCCCTGTTGGGGATTTTGGCTCTAGCCCGGCTAAAGTTAGGGCCAAACCCTCAACATAAACACGTGACCGGTGTCGTGAAAGAAGGACCTCGGGAGACCTTCAGATGGTTGGAAGAGGACAGGGAAGGTTTATTAGGGTGCTCCCCTTATGGAGAGCAAGGAGCAGGCAGCCCCAGGGCTCATCTCACTCACTCAAAACAGCCCCTCCCATCGAGTGAGCAAAGATGGCCCCCGGCCAACTTGACCAGCCTCAACCACCATAATTTTGATTGGCTCCCCTCACCACTGAGCAGGTAGTAACTGTCTCTACCTGGCAGTTATGTCCGTTTGCCCCCTGTACCTGCCAGCTGTGTGCCCCGATTGGCTGAACCCCACCATGTGACCCTTCCAGGACCCTATAAAAGCAGGGCTCCTGGACCCCATCTTCACCCTGAAAACCCCTACTGAACCTGACTCCTTTGATCCTGACCTCTCTGACCATCTCCTGAACCTTATCACCTGGACCAGCGCTCCCTACTCCTGCAAGACCATCTAGCAAGCCGGCGAGATCAAGCCCAGGGGCCCCGAAGAGCCGAAGGCATCTAGCAAGCCACGAAGAGCTTCCCAACTCCTCCCATCCTTGGGAAGGAGAGGGGTAAAGAAGGCGAGCCGCGAAGAGTCAAGACCATCGGACCTCAACGGAACACCAGCAGCTGTGGCTGTGCCTTTAAGGCTGAGCTGTACCAGCACTTGGCCTGCAGCATTCCATGCTGCAGGCATAAAGCCAGCACTTAAAGGGGTAGACCCTTGCTCTATAGGGGCTGCCTGTTCCTTGCTCTCCATAAGGGGAGCACCCTAATAAACCTTCCCTGTCCTCTTCCAACCATCTGAAGGTCTCCCGAGGTCCTTCTTTCACGACACCGGTCACGTGTTTATGTTGAGGGTTTGGCCCTAACTTTAGCCGGGCTAGAGCCAAAATCCCCAACAGACCCCTAGTTGACCCCAGGGCTCATCTCACTCACTCAAACCAGCCCCTCCCATCGAGTGAGCAAAGATGGCCCCTGACCAGCCTGACCTGCCCTAACCACCCTAATTTTGATTGGCTCCCCTCACCATTTTCAGGTAATAACTGTCCCCACCTGGCAGGTATGTCAGTTTACCCGCTGTACCTGTCAGGTGTGTGCCCTGATTGGCTGAATCCCACCATGTGACCCCTCCAGGACCCTATAAAAGTAGGGCTCCTGGACCCCATCTTCACCCTACTGATCCTGACCTCTCTGACCATCTCCTGAACCTCATCACCTAGACTAGCGCTCCCTACTCCAGCAAGACCACCTAGCAAGCTGGTGAGATCAAGCCCAGGGGCCCCGAAGAGCCGAAGGCATCTAGCAAGCCATGAAGAGCCTCCCAATTCCTCCCATCCTTGGGAAGGAGGGAGGTAAAGAAGGCGAGCCGCAAGAGTCAAGACCATCAGACCTCCACGGAACACCAGCAGCTGTGGCTGTGCCTTTAAGGCTGAGCTGTACCAGCACTTAGCCTGCAGCATTCCATGCTGCAGGCCTAGAGCCAGCAGTTAAAGGGATAGAGCTCTGCTCTATAGGGGCTGCTTGCTCCTTGCTCTCCATCAGGGGAGCATCCCAATAAACTTACCTACCCTTGTTCAACCACTGGAAGGTCTCCTGAGGTCCTTCTTTCCCGACACCGACCACGTTGTTATGTTGAGGGTTTGGCCCTAATCTCAGCCGGGCTAGAGCTAAAACCCCAACATACTATAATCCAAATCAAGAAATGATGTAGTAAATAGATTCTTAAATTTCTTATATTCCATACACTGCTTGAGTTACTAAAAAAATTAGTTTCTAAACATTACTATTCCAGAAATTCACTTTAGCAAATGAAGAAATAATATTCATACTTGAGCAGATTAAAGAAATGTGTGGAAATCTCTCCTAATGAGATGTTCAGTGAACTGATTAATAAAATAAAAATGATTTACCACTCTATAAAATAATTAACTGAATAAATAGGTAATGACTAAATATTTAAAGGCAGTTTTTAATCACCTGTAAGAAATTATAGTATTCTTAATAACCTACATTATGAGATGAATGAGGTATGAGAAAATTGCTTTAAAATGTAAAATGATAATATTAACATCTATTGAACCCTCATGTTGAAGCAATGTTCCAAAAACTTTCTATTTATTGCCTTAGTTAATCTTCCACACAGTCATATAAACTCGGTGTATCTACTCTTCTCATTTTACAAATGACAGAAACTGAGGCTAACAAAGGTTAAATAATTCACCAGAGAACATATAAATAATAGGTGACAGAACTGTGATCTGAGCTTAGATACTTTGCCTCCAGAAGGCACTCTATTATGCCTTTTTGGATATGGTGAGTGGTAGGAAAATGTTCCAGGACAGGAACATAGTTTACTTGGGGGTGGATGTGGAATTATAAGCAGCTTTTATGTTAAAAAGCAATTGATATTTTAGGTTAGTTCAACATGATCTGAAGATAAGGTCCATTGCTTGTATTAATTGTTCCAAAAGCATATTAGAAATCTAATCAGAATGTTTTTCACTTCATTTTATTAGTTTTGTAAGAGAAATGATGGTTGATATTTTGAACAGATTGAACACAAAAGGGCATAGAATAAGCAAATAATGATGCTTCTAGGGAAAACAAACCATAAACTACAAAGTCCCACTTTGCTCTCCAAAATGATTTACCAATTAAGTTATACATTTGGAGCCAGCAGTGTAGGGAAGCTCAAAAGGCAAAAAGAAAACTGGCTTGTATTTTCCCAGTAGCAAGAGAATACATTTATATACAAGCTTGTGGATGATTTCTCAGTGATTTTGGCTTGAAATTCACAAATATTGATTCAAAAAAGTAATCCTGGAATATTTTCTTTGCTGTGTTTCAGTAACAGGTCACTGTGAAAATTAACCAGGTATGTTTTTATAATAGTGTATTGTTTTAGTTTTTTGTAAATCAAGTTCACTTCACTATTATTCTTTCCACCTTGCTGTTTTCTAAGCTGCCATTAAGGAACCTTCCTTGTTAGTTCAAAGTGTTAGGAGATACCCAAACCCACTTTTAGTTTCAATGAACCTTTGTTAATTAACTAGATTTAACCATTCCTCAATGCATCTATACTTCATAACACTATGTATTGTGCAACAAAATCATATAACATCATTTGTTGATTTAACATAAATGAATAAAAAACAGGGTAAACAAGTCTGGCTTTCCACTCCCATCTTGGCTTCTTGGTTTCTATTTTAGGATACCTTTGTTATCAAAAGTGTTCTGCATTGTCAATTATCATACATTTATAGAAAAGACTGACTTGAACAAGACGTAACTTCCTCTGCCATATAAGATGATAAATCCAACTTTGTCATGGTCAAGAAGGAAGTCAAATGTCCTGCTCTCTAGGCTTAAATTATATAGGCTACAATTTACAACCTTCCTATTATTCCAGTGAAGTTATAATTATTTTGAAATGAGCTCAATAAAAAGTTATATAAAAGATTATATCTTTGGGAAAATAATCCACTAATGGGCATGTGCATATGTAAGTTATATCCACTAAAGAGTAAGAAAGCATCTTTTTGGAACAGAAGCAAGTTTCATTGCCATGTGGCCACAGTTAAAGAGAAAGTGATGTTAGAATTATTAAGATATTCTCATCGTACGGATTAGCTATATATGAAGACATTCTAATACACAGAATGCAGAAACTGGTGCTTAGCTAAAATTTTAATCAAGACTAATCAGACATTGTTCAAATTGCAAAGGTCACACAACTTTGAGCTGACAATGCTGTAAGTGTAGACTACCATGGAATAGAATGCCCAGTATAATGTATCATTAAATAATCATTAATTGATAACATTTTAGATTACACTATATGAATTATGAGAATTATATCCTTATTTTCTCTGGAAAAATTGAAGAATATGACTGCATTAATTTTGTTTCAAATATCTCATTTAAAAACACCTGCCAAATTCAGAATGAACTATCTACCCACCATAGCTACTAGCCATATCATGGAAATCAATACTGAATATTTATTAATGAAGAAATGCCTCTTGATTGATGGAAATAAGGAAGGCCAATCAATTTATTAGTAAACAGTTTTACTAGAGGTTCACTGTTGGATATGAAGCAAGGTATAAAAATTACCAACATATGATGAATGCAGTCACAATGTGAACTTTCAATATGAAAAAAAAATTTCATGTATATAATAATCTCAGATAAATGGAAAACTCTAAGAAAACCATAAAAAGAGGCTGTTTACTATTTCTGGAGCCAAGAAAAAGTAAACATAAACTTCAGATGCATCAAGTAAATAAAATGATAAAGAAATTACCAAGAATGTGGTGGGTTGGCAGAAGAAATAAACTTACCTTCTAGATGTTGTTGTTGTTAGGAGCTATGGAGTCAGTGTCTGACTCATTGCTACCTTGCATAAGTAGAGCAGGTGAAACATTATTGTCAGTGCTTCCCTGCTATTCATTGGGTTTTCAACGGCAGATTGATTTTCGGGAGTAGGTTGCCAGGTCTTTTTCCCAAGCCTACAGTATCTAGTGTTCTCAGGCGGTCTCCCATCCAAGTACTAAACAGGCCCAACCCTGATTAGCTTCTGAGATCTGATTGGCTCTGAGGCCACAGCGCTACAGCTGTAGGCTTACCTTCCAGATAGGAGATATTAAAAGAACTAGATTCTCTGGGGGAAAAATTAGAATATATTTTATATTTAAAAGAAAATGATGACAAAGAATATTGAATTGAGAAAAGTTAATTTTATACCCTCCTTCTTACTAGCATCCATGAATTGCAGTAGATAATGCATAAGGATGTGAAACTTTAGGATTGGAAGATTCCAGAAATACTAGCATTAAGACAATTTAAACCAAAAATTATTCAAACATCTTACCACTAAAATATATGTACATTCATATATAACACTGTATATTACACTGAATATATAATCAGAATATAATTTGAATATTCTTTTTTTAGAAATTTTTAATGTACATCATAATGTGATTCATTTTGACATGCTTTTCATTGTGACAATTTTCATATATGCAATTTGATAAACATTATTCATATAGGTTACCCCTTACCCTCCCCTATGTTTCCCCCCTCCTCCCCATTCTTGATTTTTTAATATTTGCTAATATCATGAAAATTACAAATGATTGTATCTATTGTTTACTGTTTCCTTTGCAAATGTTTCTATCTATTGTAGCCATAAATATTCATAAAATAGGAAAATAAAAAGAAAAAAATCACATCTGGTTTGCCTTATTTATCATTTAAAGGGTCTATGCTCTTCAAAAATTTGGAAAAACCAAAAGGCTTTGGTAACAATGTCCAGCAAACAGAATATCTCAAATACAACATTAGATGCAGGTTGAGGTCTGTGGTATTATCTTTTTCCTTTCCAACATTCTCACAGGAAATCATTGGTGTTTAGCTGGAGGAAGTCAATGGAATAGGAGTGAAAGATGTAGACTTATGTGAAGCTCATACTCAAACCTGCATGAGCTGGGTGCTGTGATGCATTCCTTAATTACAGCTACTAGGGAGGCCAAGGCAAGAGAGTCACAATTTCTTGGGCATAGGCAGTCTGTGCAACTTAGAGAGACCCTCTCTCAAAATAAAAAATAAAAAAGACTGAAGGTGCAGATCAGGGGGGAACACTTGTCTAGCATGTGCAAACTCCTGGGTTCAAGCCCTCAGTTCTGAAAAAAACATGTGAAAGATACATGGTGGGAGAATTTGGAAGTGTTCTTTCTATTTCATCAAAGTATTCTGTCAACCTACCACGAAGTAAAGCTCTTCCATAAAAATGGAATAAATTAGTTCAAATTGTGATTTCCAATTTTGATTGATATGAGAATTTGTTAAATAGAGACTTATAAAGATACTTAGATATTAATATTCTAAAGAATTTGTTATCATGGTTTTCAAGGCTGATATTGTCAGCTTAAATCATTTTATTCCTCTGCCAATAATATTAACACATCTAGTAAAAATATTGGTATAAATATAGTAGCTTTCAGAGTAAATATTAACAAAGTAATCTCATAGTTCTTATGCAGGTATGTAAAAGTGATATTTAGGACACAGTTCCTGATACAACTTTGAATCTATAGCAATAGTCAACCTTAACATATATGAGGCTCAGAGTAATTCTCTCCTTTAATTCGTTTTGACTTCTGTTGCACCCTTGAGTTACTTTTCTGAAGAAAATCTGCAGGTGACCTGCCCCTCCATGAATCAATTCCTCTTTCTGTTTATCCTCCTTTAGGAGATGAATCAAAATAATAAAGAAAAAACAGAGCTAGGAAAGGAATAAAAAAACCTTATCCTTCAGAAAATAAAAGGAATTTAGACATTGTATTTTGCAAAGAGTCGGAATCAGATATAAGATTCTAATCCTTTTAATTCTTACATTATTATTTGGTGTTAAATACAGGACTATGACTTTTGAACACACTAGATTCACCTAGAGTTAAAAGTATACTCTAATAAATGTTTCTTGATGAAATACCAAATAAGTGGTTTGAGATAGTCTCCTATTCCTTTTTTGGAACAGTTGACATTAATTATAAGAAACAAAACAAAGTGAAAGATCCCCATGCAATGCCCTTTTGCCAGCCATATGTCCACAGTTTACATCAAAAGAGGAAAATGATATTATAGCTGTTGGAATAACTAAATAAATATGAGCGATTTTGTAAAAATTTAATCCAGTACAATTTAAAGAGCATGCATTGATACTTAAGACATTATGCTTAATTTAAGCATTTCTTCAGTAAATCAAATCATATATAATTACTTATATTTTGAGAACAAGACATAGTTATTGAAAGTTTGACCCTAGGAGGTATATACATACCTGCATATCTATATCTATACAAATTTCTTCCATAGCATTGTGGAGCATGAAACAAAGGTAACAGAATCATTTTTATAAATTCTATTTAAAATAAAACCTTAAAATTCCTGAAAGAGATCTAGAGATTGAATGCAATCTCCAACAAAATTCCAATGATATTTTTCAAAGAAATGCAAAA
Organism: Pedetes capensis; assembly: GCA_007922755.1. NCBI lineage: Eukaryota > Metazoa > Chordata > Mammalia > Rodentia > Pedetidae > Pedetes > Pedetes capensis. Next base: position 21,945 of record VMDO01022616.1, on the reverse strand, counting down.
AAATCTTAAAATTCATATGGAACCATAAAAGACTGATTAGCCAAAGCAAATCTGAACAGAAGGAGCAATACTAGAAGTATCACAAACCCTGCTTTCAAATTATACTCTATTATTCAGCTTTTTCATTGCTGTGACAAAATACCTGATTAAAAGGACTTAGGAAGGAACCCTTACTTTGGCTCATGGTTTGAGAGGGTATCAGTCCGTAGTGGAGCAGGGAGAGCACACCAGAACCAGAAGCTGGGTATCACATTCAAAGGCTCACCTCCAGTGAACCATTTCCACCAACTAGTTCCTACCTCCCAAAGTTCCACAGGAGCCCAAATAGTGCTATTGTCTGGGGACTAAGTGTCCAAATATGAGTCTCTGGGGGCGATTTTATATTCAAACCATAACAACTACAGAGCCATAGTAACAGAATGGTATTGACACAAAAACAGATATGTAGGCTAATGGAGTAGAATATAAGATCCAGAAATAAAACCACAGAGATAACAGCCAACTGACTTTCAACAAAAGTGCTAAAAACATATATTTGAGAAAAGAGAGCCTTTTCAACATATGCTGCTAGAAAAAGTGGATATTCTCATGTAAAGGCCTGAAACTAGATTCCTATATCTCACCCTGTACAACAATTAACTCAAAATGTCTCGAAGACCTTAATGTAATGCCTGAAACTTTGAAACTGCCATAGGAAAACATAGAGAAAACACTTCAAGATATAGTTCATGATATAGGCATGGACACAAACTTTCTGAAAAGGACTCCAGTAGCCCAAGAAATAATATTAAGAATTCACAAATTGGTTTTCTTGAAATCAAAAAGCTTCTGTAGGTCAGGCACCATGACTCATGCCTGTCATCCCAGCTACTCAGGAGGCTGAGGCAGGAGGACTATAAATTCAAGGACTGAGGTAGCCTGTGTAACTTAGTAAGACTGTACCCACCTGGAAAAAATATCCTAAAGTAATGACTAGGCATGTTCAAGGCCCTGAGCTTCCCCCCAGTACTCAAGGAAAAACAGAAAAAGGAAAGAAAGGAAAAGAAAAGGCTTCTGCACAGCAAAGTGAAGCAACAGCATACAGAATGGGAGAAAATCTTTGCCACCTATGCTTCTGATGAAATTAATATTAAGAATATATAAAGAACTCAAAATATTAAATGCCCAAAACCAAAAAATCAAATTAATAAATGGGCAAATAAATTAAACATGTTGTTGTTGTTGTTGTTGTTGTTGATAGGTGCCATCAAGTCAAGTCCGACTCATAGGGACCTTCATAGAGTTTTCAATGGCTGACTGTTTTAGGATTGCCTTGGGAGTGGATTGCCACGTCTTTCTCCTATTTTGCAGTGCTGGGAATCGAACTCAGGACCTCAGAGACTGCAGAGTAGTGCTCTACCAACTGAGCTAAATCCCAGCCCTTAAATTAAACATAGATTTCTCAAAAGAAGAAATATAAAAGGCCAATAAATATAGGAAATAAATATACAATATCCTTAGCCATTAGAGAAATCGAAATGAAAGTAGATTGAGCTTAATCTCACCCCAGTCAGAACAGCCATGCTCAAGAAAACAGACAATGAATGCTGATGACGAGGCAGGGAGAAAGGGCCCCTTACACACTGCTGCTGGGAATGTAAATTAGTGGAGCCACTATTGAAGTCACTATGGAGGCTCCTCACTAAACTAAAGAAAGAACATATGATTCAGCTATACCACTCCTAGGGATATACTTGAAGGAATCTAACTCAGCATACTGCAGAGATACCTGTATATCCATGTTTGTTGTTGTTGTTGTTAGGTGTACAACTCATATGACCCTATGTACAACAGACAAAAGACTTGTCATGCTTCTCTGCTAATCCATACGGTTTTCAATGGTTGATTGTTTTTTGGGAGTGAGTTGCTGAGTCTTTTTCCCAAGCCTACAGCACCTGGTGTTCCCAGAAAGTCTCCCATCCAAGTACTAACTAGGTCCAACCCTGCTTAGACTTCAGATATCTGACGAGATTTGACATCACAGTGGTACAGCTGCAGACACATACATGTTTACTGCAGCACTATTCACAGTGGCCAAATTATGGAATCAGTCTAGATGGCCATCAACAGATGAGCAGATAAAGAAAATGTCGTATATATACAACAGAGTTTTATTCAACCATGAAGAAGAATGAAATTTTGACATTTGCAAAAAAATGGATAGAACTGGAAATAATCATAGTAAACAAAATAAGCCAGACTCAGAAAGCCAAATGCCACATTTTCTCTCATATGTGGACCTAGATTAAAAATAAATATGAATTAAGAAGCTAAAAAATCATATAATACCAAACTGAACAAAGATAAAAACCATTTGGATAAACATTCTTTAGAATTCAAATTAATTTTCTAAGTAAAAATCATCTTGGGTTTTATTTCTTCTTGATGTTCAATAGATGTATTTGTACAGGACAAGTTGGTCCAAGCCAATGATCTATTATTTCCCAAACATCAACTAAAGTAAGGAGTCTGGGAAAATATGGAGATATATTTTGCTCACCACTTTACCCATAAATGTCCTTTATTATTTTCTAGCACTACACATGCAACCTTGAGCATATTAAGACTGCTAGTAATATAAGCCCTGTTCTTATAAATACCAGAGCTATCTTATTTTCAGGATGGTCAAGGTAGAAAGGAAGATAGATATTGCTCTACTAGAAATAATGAGTTCCATATTTTTTATATTGCTCTACTAGAAATAATGAGTTCCATATTTTTTATTTCTGATGATCATACACAAGTATCAAAGTAAGCCTTCTGAGTAATAACACTACGACATAGCAGTAGCAAGAATGAATGATTAAGATGATTCAACATAAAGATGTTTTACAATCCAAGTAAATTGAATAACAAGATTGAATTCAGTAGTGTATTCTGATATCACAAGGTATGTCATATTCAAATCTATTAGTAAGTCATTTCAAGTATTCAGTGCTGTAGTCTACAGTGCAATTCTCTAATATCTTTGAATCCATCAGAAAATAATTAATGATAGCCTTACAAACACCAGAGATGCAAATGGTATAATCATTAAAAATATTCAACAGTAGATTGACACAAAAGTGCTTCTTCAATACATTTTTAGGATTAAACAATTCTCATCCAACAAAATATCAATTCATTTTCTATTAATTCTAAATTAATGTTTATGATTTGGTATAGAAAGTAAAATAAATACAGGTATGTACATTCTGTTTTTTAAAATCCTGTGAATTAAAATTTAAATACGTTGTTGTTGTTGTTGTTAGGTGCCATCGAGTCGGTATCCGACTCATAGTGACCCTCTGTACAACAGGGGAAACACTATTGTCAGTGCTTCTCTGCTGTTCATAAGGTTTTCAATGGCAGATTGATTCTTGGGAGGGGGTTGCCAGGTCCTTCTCCCAAGCCTACAGCTTCTGGCGTTCCCAGGTGGTCTCCCATCCAGGTACTAACCAGGCCTGACCCTGCTTAGCTTCCAAGATCTGATGAGATCGGATGCCACAGGGCTATGGCTGCAGGCAAAATTTAAATATATAAATTAAAAATTGAATATAATTTCAATTATAATAATGATTGTGCACTCAAGCTATTAAGGATAACTTAATTAACCATCTCTATAGTCCCTAGGGACTGGGGTGTTTAAGTCAGTGATAGTGTTTATTTCGCATCGGTGAGGGTCTGGATACCATACTCAACACCATTGAAAAGAGGAAACAGTCATTAAATTCATAAATTAACCATAGAAGGACTATCTTTGTATTTTGTTTCTTCAAAATTAAGAGGCAATGAAACATTTTATCTTAATTTTTCACCATATATTTCTATGATTGTTCAGGACAGTTTTTCAACTTTATGTTTTTGCAGAACAATGACATATACTTGTACATACAATGTTATACTAGAATAATAAAAGGAATGATTTCATGTAAGAGGAAATGTCTATTATTTGAGCTTGAGTGGAAGCAGCACCATGATTTTTCATGAATTTTCACATTTTTGCAAGTATTCTTTTTTCCTATAATACCAAAAAAGTAGAATCAACAATTTTCATTCATTCACTTTTGCAAGCTGTTTTCAACACTAAAGTAAAATATGTGATAGCAAACCCTTACTAGTGTCCAGCTGTATTTATCATCAAATTTATATTGCCGAAGGAAAAAATAAAAGTATTGGGCCTACATTATTTCAGTGTAATCACTGATTAGTTTTCAGATAAATTATCAGTATTTGAATTATCTCATTTCTTAAAGCTGCAAAATGTATCTACTTCAGAATAATAACACAATAAACAGGCATTCATTTGGTTTTTGGTTATTCATACTACTAACAGACAGAAACCAAAGAAGCAGATGAATCCTCAAACAGAGACCCTTCTTGCCTTGATCTTATATTCTTGGGAGTACAGAGAAGCCCCTATGCAATGACAGACAATTTACAGAGAATAAAGCCTACTTTAAAAATGACTGCATAGATATTATCTCAAAACAGTGTAATAAAGATGATATAGCTATTTCCATGATACTAAGGTTTGTGAAGTGCCCTACTTTGTATCTTTGATGTGGCAGTTATCTGATTTCAGATGCCACATATATTTTAAATATTTAATTTCAAGAAATTCCATTATCAGCATAATCCAAGTGCTTTCTAACTTCAGCTATAATGATGACTGCACGCTCATAATTTTGCCAGAAGAAATGAGTCAAATATGAGATTGAGAGAGTAATATGGTGAGCATCCAGGTCTTAGGAAATGTGTTGTATAGTCCCAGTTTTGCCACTAAGTAGTTGTGGCCATCCTGTGTCTAGGCTTCACTTTCCACACCTATATAGTCCTTTAAAAGTCCCTTCTAATTCTAAAACACTCACCTGTATTAAAATTCAATTATCATACACACAACATAATGGAAGTGGAGAGGATAAAATTCTGCACAAAAATTCTACTTATACTCAGTTATATACTACTCATAAAAATTACTATAGTATGTGTACTTATATATGTATATAATCAACTGTAGCGAGATCAAATGAATTTATAATGCTTTACAGAAAAATAAAAACTATCAAGAGGTATGATTATTACTATCAAATTTCCTTCGCAGTATTATGAAGATCAGCTAAGTACTTCCAAAAGGTGATTATTTAGCATAACAATTCTCTTAATCAGATTCATAATTTGAAAAGAAATGCCTACTTTTTCCCCTCACTTTTCGGCTTACTAAAAAAAGACAATAAACCATTTCTTCTATTCATTTTCTTCCAGTTTGGGTTTATATATTTTTTAGACTTAAGTACTTTAAACATGTTGTTGTTGTTGTTGTCATTAGGTACCATCAATTAGTGTCTGAATCATAGTAACACTCATAGGGTTTTCAATGGTTCATCGTTTTCAATATTGTTTTGGGAGTGGGCTGTCATGTTCTCCCATTTTTACTGTGCTGGAGACTGAATCCAGGACCTCAGAGAGTGCAGAGCAGCACTCTACCTAATGAGCTAAACCTCAGCCCCTTTAATGTGTTGTTGTTGTTGTTAGGTGTCCTTGAGTCAGTATCCAACTCATAGTAACCCTGTGAACAACGGGCAAAACACTATTGTCAGTGTTTCTTCTGCTATTCATAGGGTTTTCAATGGCAGATTGATTTCTGGGAGTGGGGGTGTTGGGTCCTTCTCCCTTTCATGTGTTAGTGCATGCAAAAAGAAAGAAAACCTAGGTGAAGTGAGCAATAACTCTGAAACAATAACAATAAAAAGAAAAGAAAAAGAACAGTAACTGAATGGTTATGAGAACTGGAGGGTAGGCAGGTCTGCAGGTAGTGTGCCAGAATATGTGCAATATTTTCAATAAATATCTGTAGCATATATAGCAGTATATTAGCAATCGCTGTCCATCCTTCAAAATTGCTCATCTGAGAGTTGATCACAGCTTTATTGATGGTCTTCTTACGGTTATTTTATTTCTGAGTGTGGAAAACTGAAACCAAGTAAAACTTTTCCATGTTGTTGGAATTTGTCGCTTCTCAGACTAACTTTTCCATATTTGCATTTGAACATGTCTTGAATCTTTAACCCTGTTTCTATCTTAATTGTCCTGGACAATTCCTCTTCTAAACACCAAGGGATCTAAACCAAGTTGCTGCTTTTGTAAATGCTTTCAAAACCTTTATGAAGGGAGTGTATTCTTCCTTTCCAACTGGATTGTGAACTCCTTATGGGCAGAATCTTCTTTAAATTCTTGGTCTCCCTGCCTCAGAACCTAATAAAGTTCACTATACATGGAAGCGACAAAAAGTTCAATTATGCTGCTGACTATATTTTTAAGCATTAGCCTAGTCACCTTGTGAGAACTTGTTAATGTAAATCAGTTTCAAGCCTTAGTGTATTATTTCTTTAGTGTTTACCTTTATCAATATATCAAGTGTTATAATCTTGTGGGAAATCTTGATGAACAGGGATTTTAGGAGCTAAGTGTTTAAAGTTTGTTTCCTGAATCAGTATCAACTAAGAAGCTTTTTCAAAATTCAGATTTCTGTGTCCTGCCCCCTAACCAATAAAGCAAATACTATTAGGATAAATACTAGGTAACTACAATTTAACAAGCTTCCCAAGTGATTCTTGGGCACAGTGAAATCCAAAATTTCATTTAATACTACGAGGCAAAAAAGACTATTTCTCCAGTAGTTTCTTTTACTAAGGTCTCTGAAAATGATCTGCCTCTCTCTCCCTCTATTCTGTTACAAATTTTCTAACCTTAGGGATGTAACAGGGGTGGCTTTCTTCTATTCCTATTGAGTTTCCAAACTTAGCTTTGTGTTCCTATTTCTTATGTCACATTTATTCCAGATTCACACCTCCAGTTTCCTTGGTTCACTCAGATAAAGTGACTATTACACCTAGGCAAACTCTCTTCACTCAATGATGTCATTTTTGTGTTCCTAAACCTTGGAATATAAAATGATTTTGTTAATCATTCATTGTGGCTCAACTAAAAGCTCCTGAGGTCCTTTACCTCATAGATTTTTACTGATACAATTTGGAGGCAAAAATAATAAAATCTTAATAGTAAGAGCAGGGATATTTGAAACACAAAAATCAATAGCTTTCCTTTACACCAATTGTAACCAGGCAGAGAAGTAAATTACAGATGCAATACTTTTCACAATAGCCTACCAGAAAATTAAGTACCTTGGAATCAATCTAACCAAAGACCTACAGACCACTACAAGGAAAATTTCAGAATATACAAAAAAGAAATCAGAGGATACTAAAAAAATGGAAGGACCTTCCCTGCTCCTGGATAGGGAGAATCAATATAGTAAAAACGGCTATCCTACCAAAAGCAATTTATAGATTAAATGCAATCCCCATTAAAATACCACTGACTGACTTTACAGAAATAGAAAAAACGATCCAAAAATTCATATGGAATCACAAAAGACCATGAATAGCCAAAACACTCTTAAGCTGCAAAACTAGTGCAGATAGAATCACAATCCCTGACTTTAAGATATACTATAGGGCAGTGGTAGCAAAAAAAGCTTGGAACTGGCACAAAACTAGGCCTGAAGACATATGGAACAGAAGATACAGAAATATCTCAACACACCTATAGCCACCTAATTTTTGACAAATGAGCAAAGGAAGTAAGTTGGAAAAAGGACAGCCTTTTCAATAAATTGTGCTGGGAAACACGGACATCCGCTTACAGAAAAATGAAAACCGACCCACATCTCTCCATATGCACGATATTTAACTCACAACAGATAAAAGACCTCAACATAAAACCAGAAACTTTAAAACTGATACAAGATAGGATAGGTAATATGCTCCACCATTTAGGCATAGGAAAGTATTTCCTTAATAGGACTCCAATTGCTCAAGAAATTGCAACAAGAATAGATAAATGGGATTACATGAAATTAAAAAGCTTCTGTACAGCAAAGGAAACAATCAACAGAGTCAAGGAAATCCCCACTGATAGGTAAAAATTTTCGCATCATATATATCAGACAAAGATCTAATTACCAGAATTTATAAAGAACTCAAGAAAACAATACCCAAGAAAACAACGCAATACACAAATGGGCAATGGAACTGAACAGTTTTCAAATGAAGAGGCCCATAAAGCCATAAAACACATGAAAAAATGCTCAATATCCCTAGCCATTAGGGAAATGCAAATTAAAACAACTCTAATATTCCACCTTACACCAGTCAGAATGGCCAAGATCAATAAAACAAATAACAACAAATGCTGGCGAGGTTGCGGTGAAAAAGGAACACTCTTACAAGGCTGGTGGAGCTGTAAATTAGTCCAACCAATTTGGAAATCAATATGGAGGTATCTTAACAACCTAAAAATAGATTTACCATATGACCCAGCTATAACACTATTGGGAATTTACCCAAAGGGAGATGGGTCATCATACCACAGAGACACCTGCATCTCCATGTTCAATGCAGCACTTTCCACAATAGCAAGGATATGGAATCAAACAAAGTGCCGATCAACAGAAGAATGGATAAAAAAACTATGGTACATATACACAAGGGAATACTACTCAGCAACCAAAAAATGAAATAAGGACATTCTGCAGCAAAATGGATGGAATTGGAGAAAATTATTTTAAGTGAAGTACACAAGCTCAGAAAGAGAAATACCACGTTCTCACTTATCTGTGGGAACTGAATCAAAACTAGAAGAAGGAAAAAATCCTATGCCGAGGTCGGAACATAACAAAAAAAATTAAAAAAAAAAAAAGCTAAAGTCAACCTAGCGAGGAAGGGAAAAGAAGGAGGGAGAGATCTAGCAAAAGGAGGAAATCCTGGGAGAGGAGAGGGGGGAGAGGAGGAACAAGGAGGAGTGAGGAATGGGGAAGGGGGCAAACAGCCCAACCTTAATAATCCTGGAAATAATTGTAATAACACCAATGATACCAAAGAATGGTAATAATACAGATGGTCTAGAAAATTCATATAATATTACTGACAGTGTAAAATGATAGTTCACTGCAGAAGAAGTTTTGATCTTAAACATAATTGGGATTCAAGGATATATAGAAAAGTATTACCACAAAAAGACAAGCAAATGGAAGAGAGGTCTTTGGTAGGGGGATACGGAGGGAGGAAATGCACAAGAGGGTAAGGGGAAACTTATCTGTGTAATGTACAACAGAATGCACATATGGAAATGTCACAATGAAGTGCATGTCAGAATGAATCACATAAAGTTGTATATTAAAAATTTCCAATAATAAAAAATAGGGATATTAAGTACATTTCAAGGTTTAAGTTGCCTCTTGTTTTTAAGGAAATGTGTTTTACCACACCACATTGGCTATTTTGATAATTATTTGTAATGTTTCCTGAAACTCTTCCCATTATACCCTAGTTGACTAGTTAACTTAGAATAAGGAGTGCCTCAGTATTAAGATATTTAAATTGTATTAACCTGGCGGTGTTAAAGGTGAATATTATTTCCCAAGAGAGAATGCATACTTTATTTTCTTTTCCAGGAATATTCCATGGTACACTTTTGGCTTGGTCTCTATTCAAAGAAAGAAGAAAAGTAAATGGTTTTATCCAAATAACAACAAATATTGGTGAGGATGTGGAGAAAAAGGAACACTTTTATACTGCTGGTGAGAGTGTAAAGTAGTTCATCCACTTTGGAAATCAATATAGAGATACCTCAGAAAACCAAGAATAGAACTGCCATATGATCCAGCATGACCCTCAACTAGATATATTGACACAGTGGCTACAACAATGGGTTTAAACACAATAAATATCATGTGCCTGGCACAGAGCTGTGGATTGTTTCATTCTGTTGTACATACATAAGGTCCTTAAGAGCTGGACCCAACTGGATGGCACATAAATACAACGATAGATAATCTAGGCTTAATCTTTCTTTTCAGCCTAATTTTTTATTATCCTCTAATATATAACATTCATCTTAACTAAACCAAATTCTGTCATTTGAGCATGGCTTAAACTTTTCTGCCTCATTGCCTTTTGTGCAGAAAATCACTCTGTTTTCTCATCTACCTAGAATCAACTCTGTCTCATAGGTGTATCAAAATGTTGTCTGTTCCTCAATGTTCATCCCAAATTATGTCTCTTCCATAAAGCATTCCCAGGTTGCTCCATAATCTCTCAGAAACATTATTTCTTGCCTTTGAATGTCTATTTGTCTCAAAGACTGATGTACATTTTTATTGCCATGAAATCTTTCAAGTGAATATACTTTATTTCGCTAGCCATATTATAAACCTCTAGGAAGAATCTGCATTTAAATTCTTTATCTTTTCATTCCTTAGACTGCTTAAGAAAGCAGAGTGTGTATAAGTAGGGACTCAATAAATACATCTTGAATGGATAAAAAGTAAAAGAATACCTGCATCACTGTGACTAACAGGCAACAGGCTATGAAAAGTTAACCATGGTTAACAGAGGATGATAGATTTCAGTCTGATAGTTTCAATAAACATGATCATTGTTATTGGTCCTTCTAATGCAAATTATAGTGATATATAAAGTACTATATCTATTTTGTGACGTGCAAAATACATTTTACAGTGTTTCAAGAGTAAATAATTATGTAAAGCTTTTGTTTAAAGTTTCAGTAATATCTGTTCCATTCTAAAACATCACATAACTGAAAACAATTTGATTTAGATTTTCTCACTCCTAGTCACCTTTCCTTATGTAGTTCTTTTTAGATTTAGTTATAAAATATTATTTCCCCACCACTAGGACCTCATATTTTCTATTCTCTTTAATGAAAATATTTTCTGTCTAGAACAGAACCATCATAAATAAAATAAACTCAATAGCTATTATATTTCATTCAGCATAAGAGATAAAGATTTTTATATAAGGATGTTTGTCTTATGTGTGTCATGGTTTTCCAACCAAAAGACAAACCATAGATAGAAATACTAATATTTTGTTTTGTTTTTATTTGCTATTGTTTTGTTGTTGTTGTTTGTTAAGACAGGATCTTGCTGTGTAGCCCAGACTGGCCTTGACCTTAAATTGATTCTCCAGCCTCAGCTTTCCCAAGTGCTGGGATTATAGATGTGCACCACCACAGCCAGCTGAAATACATGTTTTTTTAAAAAGTAACAGGCCATGTTTTTATTTGAAAGTACAAATAAATATACAGAACTTCATTACTATCCATATCCTCAGAAGCTAAAACAGGATTTTCTCTTACAGTCAACTGTGACCTTATTAGTTGCTTTCTGAGGACCTGGGTTCAATCCCCAGCACCTCAAAATAGAAGAAGGACGTGGAAATCTACTTCAAAGCAATCTCACAACAATCATCCATTGAAAGCCCTGTGAGGATTGCTATGAGTCAGACCCAACTCAATGGCACCTAACTACAACAACATACTGTTAAGGTTGGTACACATAAAATAATAGCCACAATTAATGCCATGTGGATAAGAGTTAATAATGCAAGTAGCTACTAAATGTAGTCCAATCTTTAGCTAACTTACCTAGACTGCCTTTGGAATAAAATCTTGTTGCCATCATGCAGGATTTATACATTGGAGAACATAACAGCTCATTGGTTTTGACACAGTATCTTTTTTTCACTTTTTTCTCATTTTCTTTTTTTTTTTTTTCCTTTTGTTTTCTTGTTGTTTTGTTTTATTTGCAGTACTGGGCATTTGAATCCAAGACCTTACACTGAGCCACATCCACAGTTACTTTTTTATTTTTTACTTTGTGACAGAGCCTTGCTAAATTGCATAGGCTGCCTCTGGCCTCCTCCTACCTCAGCTTTCCAAATAGCTGAGATTAGAGGCATGTGCCAAAGTGTCCAGTTCGCTCAGTATCCTTTTAACCTGTTGCCAAGGAATACAAAAACAATTAGCAACAACTGGTATTCAGTTTTCACAATTGAATAGTCCTCTAGTGCTGATGTAGAAAATCTGTTTCTTAAGATAACCCTTGCTAAAGTGTTGAATTTTTAAAAAGAAAACCTGTGATAGTTGAGTGGTTCTACAGAGTCTCCATATATCCATACCCAGTTTCTTTTATGATTGACATCCTATAATAGCAAGGCCCAGTGTCACATGCCTGTAAGCCCAGCTATTGAGGAAGCTGAGACAGCCTATGCAAGTTAACAAAACCCTGTCTCAAAATAGAAAGTAAAAAATGGGCTGGCGTGGCAGCTCAGTGATAGGGCACTTGCAAAGCAAGCAGGACGCCCTAGGTTCAATCCCCTGATATAATAGCTAGTAATAATAATAATAATGATATAATGATAGAGAAAGTGTTATAATTAAGTAACCAACATTTATATATCATTATTAACTAAAGTCCACCTTTATTCAGATTTCTTCAGTTTTTGCCAAAAGTTCTTTTTTCATTCCATATAATCATCATGTTTTTTTTTTCTCTCAGTACTGGGGTGTTAACCCAGGGCCTCACACATTCTACACAAATACTCTATGACTGAGTCTTCCCCACTTACCCCTTTTTATATACTTTAATTTGAAGGTCTAAGATGGGCAGGCTTCTTCTGGCCTCAAACTTGCAACCCTCATGCCTGAGCCTCCCAAGTCATTGGAATTATGGGTGTGTGCCACCAGGCCTGGCTTCATCTTGTTTTCTTAAAGTCCACTTGGTTAAAAGTGTTTTTTAGACTTTCTTTTTTTCTTTTTTCTTTTTTTTTTCTTCTTTTTTTTTTTGATGGCATTGACAGTATCAGGATTATTGTGTATTTTATAGAATGTTTTCAAATATGTATATGTCTGATGCTTTTCTCATAATTAGATTGGAATCATGGATTTTGGTGAGGAAGAATACAGAAGCAAAATGCCATTGTCACCACATCATACCAAGTGTGCATACTGTCCACATGATTGACTGTTTTTTTGTTAACCTTGGTTACCTTGCTAAGGTAAAGTTTGGTTAGTCAGGTATCTCCACTGACCAGGTAAATGTATTACTCCCTGTCCCATTTTCATACTGTATTCAGTCTTTAAAAAGAAGATACTAGCCTGGCACAGTGGTGCATGCCTGCAATCCTAGTGATTTGGGAGGCGAAGGCAGGAGGATTGTAAGTTCAAGACCAGAGGCAGTCTGCATAATTTAGAGACCCTGTCTCACACAAAACAAAAAAATGGGCTGAGGGTGCAGCTCAGTGTTCCAGCAATTGCAGAGCATGCAGGTGCGAGGGCCTGGGCTCAGACCCAAGTACCACCGCCAAACAATAAATTAAAGAAAGAAAGAAAGAAAGGAAGGAAGGAAGAAAGGAAGAAAGAAAGAAAGGAAAAAGAAAAAAGAAAATTCTATATGCGGCCCACTGTTTTCTTTTTCCTTTTCCTTTTCCTTTTTTTTTTTTTTTTTTCAGTACTGGCAGGCAGAACCCAGGATCTCGTGCATACTCTGCAAGCGCTTTACCACTGAGCTGCATCCTTATCCCCTTATTTATTTATTTATTTATTTATCTTTATCTTGAGACAGGGTCTTGCTAAGTTACACAGGCTGCCTCTGGCCTCAAATTTGTAATCCTCCTGCCTCAACCTCCCATGTCGCTTGGATTACAAGGTGTGCACTACTCTTAAAAAGCATTCTGCTCTACTCCTCGAGGGCAGTTTTTACATAAACTATTAGGAATATCTCTGCACAATAGATTTGTCTTTGCTGTCCACTTATTCAATCATTTATTTATATCCAAATGAACTCATGGAAGTTATTTTACACTTTGGTTTACATTCTAACAGGACTTAATCTTGTTTTTCGAATTGTGCCAGTTTGGTCTACTGTGAGTTCTTTTAATTTACTTCTATGTACTTTTGACACATCTCTATCATTTTTTAGCACTTATTTTCTGACATTATAAAGTGTTTCAGGTTCACCTTGCAGAATATTATTCTTTGAAGCAAAATTGCTTTATTGGGAATCCGGTGTTCTCTTGTCCTGCCCATTAGTTTCATTTTTACTCCTTTCTTAAATACAAGAATGTCACACTGATATGCACTCATGTGGATACAAATACATGGGTGTTTATATACACATTGTAACTATTTAGCTTAGAATGTCTTGGAAAGACATAAACAAGATTATCTTTAAAGAGATATCTTGGAAGAGTCAGAAAGAACAAATGAAAGTCTTAAGAAATAAACTTCAAACTAAATATTACATTGATTAAACACATATGGAATTTGCAACAAGTCAATACAATTAATATATTACTCTTATAGTCACATATTAAATAGTACAGTATATTTTGTGTCTTTTATATTTACTTGCAAATGCAGAAATGAAATGGCACTTGCCTTTGAAATAGCAGAAATAATGACTATAAGCATTTGGTGATAATATTTAAAGAAACATGGTCTCAAAATTTCACAAGATCCCTACATGGAATGGAGTCTCAAACTTTTAAATATTGAATATATTTTAATGAATGCTAACTTAAATGTACACACAATAGCACACTTCTAGCAATGAGACATGAAGACTAAAATACTTGACTTTCAGGAAAGAAGCTGTGAGTAACAAAAATGTAACATTAAACAACAGATGACGTTCCATCTTTAAAAAGTTTAGGAATCACTACATTAAATTGAAATTTTTTGTCAAAATGTTCTAAATTCAGAAAAGCACTTTAATTACATATAACTGTGTATGATATGTTTTAGATAATTGGCAAGAAGATTTAACCTAAACCTCTCCACAAACAATACAATTGGAGTTTGTTCCTCATTCTTTCTCTTAAAGTAACAGTTTCTACTGAATAATGCAGTGTAAAAAGTTCTGAACTTTAGAAAACCACACTATTTTTTCCTTTTAAGAAGACAAGCAACAACAGACATTTAACAAAATAATTCCCAGAGAAATAGCAATTATATATGTGAACACTGCCTTCACATTCAAACCTTTTTCTTAGTGAGCATGAGAAAATATATGTAAAATGCTTCTTGCCTGGCATACAATAAATTTTGACAAAGGTACCACCTATTTTTAATGTTGCATCACTATTGTATTATCTTTGCTTCCTAAGTTAACTTCACCCCTCTGTTGAACACTCTTCTGCAGATGCACTGGCCTCCTTGTGTTTGAACATATCACTCACACGTCCATCTCCAGATCATTGGAATTGTTATTTACTTACTGGAAAGCTCTCCCTACAAATGTCCACAGAGTACATTTTTTACGTTATCAGAAACAATCTGGTGGTAAGTTTTGCTGTTTTCAATTTAGGATTTTAATTATGAATAAATATTTCCCAAGCATATTCCGTATCACAGATGGGTTTATGTGAAGGATGATAACCTACTAGGTATTTAACTCTCTATAAATAGTTTTGTTAAAAAAAAAAGGTACCCAGTTACATATCTGTTTTCCCAAAGGACATAGGCCTCTGTACATGAAGCATATGGTCTGCTGGCTGAATAGCCAGATCCCCAGAGGACAAAATGGCACCATGGTTACAGGACGGCTGGAATGTCATCTCTGTGGCCATAAGACAGACATGCAAACCTAAACTCACCATAATGAACATCAGGGCAGGGCATATTTTTTAGTTAACCAGTTAAAGGATGTTTTCAATATTAATCAACGGACAATAGGAGGACCCGTGGCACTGATTTATACAGAAAAGGTGAATGATAGTCAAGGACTTTATGGTTGAACAGGAGCAGTAACCTCTCACTTGTTTCAAATTCTTGAGTTCAGCATCTTGGCTTCTTCCTACACTGCATTTGAATCTCTGTTCAAATGTTACTACATCAGAAAAGCCTTCCCTAGCTGAAGGAGCAACCCTTCCTTCACTCTCTTCCTGCCATTTTATTCATTACACTTAGAAGAATGCTGGCATGCAATAGGTGTTCAATATTTGTATAATGAATTATCAATGAATTCTAAGTCTTACTCATCCAACCCTCCTTTCTTTGGGATATCAACATATGAAATGATAGCTTCTTTTTTCTACGCAAAATTCATTTGAAAATTGGAAAGAGAATTTTGAGTCTAACAATGTAACACCAGCAAATATACGCAAAGCAATCTATCAATACAGTTGTCAGGTTATGCAAAAATCTAAACCCTCAACAGGTAGAAGGAGGGCAGAATCCTCATTCTTGTCAATTCTTTTAAACTAAATAGGTCCGTGGCATGCTCTGGGACCATAAACAGGTCATGTGTATTTTACTCAGTATTACCAGGTACAATGTAGAGATAACTGCATTTACTAAAACAAATGCAGTATAATGTTGCCTAATGTTAATATTGCCTGCAGCCATAGCCCTGTGGCATCCGATCCTGTCAAATCTCGGAAGCTAAGCAGGGTCGGGCCTGGTTAGTACTTGGATGGGAGACCACCAGGAAACACCAGATACTGTAGGCTTGGGAGAAGGACCTGGCAACCCCCTCCCAAAAATCAATCTGCCATTGAAAACCCTATGAACAGCAGAGAAGCACTGACAATAGTGTTTCACCTGTTGTATACAGGGTCGCTATGAGTCGGATACCGACTCAACGGCACCTAACAACAACAACAACAATGTTAATATTGTAACATCTACTTGTGGACTTCCACAATCTTTTATGTATGAACAACTACACACACACACACACATATATATATGATTTCATATTTAAATATTATGTCACATAAGAAGTATGATCATAATATATAATTAAAATATTTGTTTTTGTTGGAATACTATGGTTGAAATCAAGAAAAGAACACTTGTACAAAGTTGTTATAGAGAAACAAAGGTGCATAGTTAGTAGTTACCGAGGACAAAAATAAAATAATTGAACCTAGGTCTCCGATGACAGGCATATAGGTATGTGCATACTCATAGTGTTTTGTCATGATACAGAGTTGTTCCAAAAAACACCAACTACTTATAATTCAACTATATAGGACTATATATAGGAATATAATTGTATTTTTAAATATAAAACAATGTTTAATAGGTTGGCTTTCATATCTTTTGTGGATTAAATGTGGGTTATCAGTTAGTTGCACTACATAATTATAATTTGCTTCATTGTGTATTCAATTCTTACATTTACAGAAATGGGATGATTTAAAGAACTTTACTTTTCCCCGGTGTCAGAGCTCATCTCATACTAGTGTGATAATGTCCATATTGATTATCATTTCCTTTTTTAACCAGAAGAGTTATATTAAGGGGATGGTACATTGCTGTCCACTTATCACAATCCTTTCCTCCTGTTTCTGAATCAGTTAATGTAGTACTCAACTTAGTCTTTCTCTTCTGCCTAAGATATCCTTGGCACATCTATAAACACTTCCTGTATTTATTTTAAGAAAATATTGACTTTCCCCTGAAACCACAGGATAATTATGTGAAGTATCAAGTATTATACATATATACACACACACATATATAGAGAAATATACATATATACATGTACATGCACACATATATATACTTTACACTTTATACTTGACATTTTATCCAGCATTTTCTTCTGGCATCAAATTTATTGTACTCATTTCCATGCTGGAAAATCAACTCACAATTCCTCAAAGAATTTTGTTAGAAGAACAGAGTAGATAATTTAACTTTGTCTAAAACAAACTTAAGTGCATTTACAAACCTCTAAATTCATCAAATTAGAATATATAGTAAGCTGAAGTAATTTGAAAATCTGTTGAATCTAAAAGTATGGACTCTATATTATTTTGAAAGTCCTGTTAGTTGTACCAAGTGTAACTTGCAACCCCAATACTTATGTAGCATTTCCTTGAGTAAACAAAAATACGTGCGAAAATTCACATATTTCGTTTCTTCAGAAGTCTGTGACAATTTACTTTCATACTTAGTTGTTTCACAAGATCTTCTTCATGTTTAAATTTAAACAAAACTGAGTGCCTATAAAGAGATCATTGCACAACCGATTTTTCCTTTTACCACAATGTCATTATGCTGTTTTTTTGACATTCTGTCTTAAATGTACGGAAACAAGACGGTATTTGGTAAATATATTGTGAAAAACTATATAAAGAGGCAAATTTTCTAGTCCTTAATCAAAACACACTATGTCTAATATCCAGATTTCTACACAAATAATTAAAGCTCCATATTGACCTGCTATATGATTTTAAGTGATTCTTTTATCTTATAGCACTTCCAGAATTGCATTACATTTCAAAGATCATCAACTGTGTCTAAAGTATGTTTAGAATATAAAAATTTCTGATGAGAAAGGAAAAACAAGCTAAGATCCACTAGATTAGATTATGTTTGGCAATATTAAAAAACTGAGTATAATTTTCCTCCAATCAAACGTTACTGATGGACCCAAAAGTAAGGATAAGTCAAATGCTTTATAAACTATGCCCTAAATGCACTATATGAACTATACACAAATACACCATATTATTTCTTCTTATCTTTTAATTTCCTGAAATAGCTGACATATTCCAATTTTTACTTTAAGATATCATTGCTAATAAGCAGCATCTTATTAGTTGCTTTATGCAGAATATTTTCATGATTACAAACTATCTGTGAAAGTAACATCACTTGAATCTCATATGTCAGAGAAAGTTCCATATTCTTACATAAAAATCACATAGGTTCAAAAGTCCATGTTATAATCATGCACTAATCAATTGACAAAGATATGTTAAGCAGTCAGAGCTTTTATTTATTTTGTCAAAGTTGGCCTAACTCCCAAAGTCAGAAAGAGTTCTGTGTGATTTATAGCACTTGCAGAAATAATCACCACTATTTGAACATCTAAACCACTGTGGATATTTACAGATTAGTAATTATGAAAATATCTCTAACTACTGAAACATAATTCTGAATGGAGTGGGAATGGAATTCGGGAAGTAAACTCACTATCATATAAAGTTCCCATTAGTTATTACAACATATGTATGATTAATGTGTTCCTTTATAAGCTTAGATGGTGTTTCTTAGAGACCCTGATTAGCTGCACAAAAAGTCAGACATTCTTGTAACACTTTCTACTAACACTAAATGAGTGTCTCAGAGAATAAATTAATCTAGGCTAAAGCTTTCATTTAAAAAACCAAAACTCCTACCGTGCTCTAGAATCTTCTATATTGTTACCAGCCATCATCTCCAAATTTTGTAAGCGTTTGTCACAAGCTTCTTTGAACAAATTCTCCTCTGGAACTGCTTTAGGTGTATCCTCATTTGCTTGAAGATGTCCTATCAGGTTTTGTTGGTGCCAATTCTGAAGGACTCTATGATGGGCAGGGGCCGGTCCTGGCACTGGTGTCAATATATTGTGGTGGACAGGACTGTTGCCTTTCTTTAGTCCATTTCTCTCCCGAGAGTGGTTCTTCAACCTACCCTGAACCGGTGTCCCTCTATGCTCATATCCTTCCTGCTGAAGGCAGCTTCCAGTATTAGGCGAACCTTGAGAAGGATGACTAAACCACCTCCAGCGTAGCCTTAGGATCTGCTTCACATCAAACTCTTTCTTGCCAGACACTGACATTGTTGCAAGAGGAAAGACAAAAGCCTTCTTTAACAGAAAGGAAACGGAGCCTTTGTTATCTCTTGTTTCTCTGCCTCTTCTGTAGAACTAACAAAAGCCCAAGTGCAGAGAGAGAGAGAGAGAGAGAGAGAGAAGTCTTTCTGGCTCTCTCTCCCCTCCCCCTCTGCCTATGGTACACTGTGAATACTTCTAGCCTTCTAGCTGAAGCAGAAAGCTGCTGCTAACAGTGTAGGTGGGAACCCATACTGACAGGATGATGAGGTCAGACCTTAAGTAAATCAGCTTAGCACAGGAAAGCAGCTACCAAAACACACTCCAGCTGCTAGATTTTCAGGCTCACAGCCCTCCCGCCTGCACTTGGAAATAGCTAACCCAGCTTCTGCCATACTGAAGTGCAGGAACTACAGCCTAAACCCAGGCAAGTGAGTAAAAGCAAAGTGTTTAAAGTCACTTCCTTGTACATTTCCTTACCCCTCCCCCTGCTAGATTCTTTTTTCAGTAGCCCACTTCTAAAAATGTGTCACTTTGTCCCAGGAGAATTTGTGACAGGGGAATTCATTATGATTTATTTTGGGATCCTTCTTATGGAAATTTTGAAAGTAGTTCATTAAGGAAAAGCATCTTATCCTCAGTCCCTTCATGCATATTTGTAGTTATATCCAAAGCTCATCTGAAAATGTGAATGTCTCTATAAACATTTACCTGAAAACCTGAACAAGTACAGAAACAAAAGAAAATATTGGTTACCCATGACTACACACACACACACACACACACACACACACACTAGATGATATAGAAACTATATCTTAAGTTTACATATGAAAGGAGATATCAAGGCTTTCCTAAATTGGTTAGATTAAAAGAGATGTCTTCCCATGACCAAAGGTTGAAAATGAATAGTCCATTCTGGTTTCATGCCTTTATAAACACCTCTTTATCATGCCCTTTACTTTCACAGGCAATGAAAAGGGTTTATTTTCTTTATTCAGAAGTCTGTATAAAAGGATGCAGCAGGGCATGTTTTGAATTAACTCACCATCACCACACTCCTCTGTAGCATGCCCAAAGTAATTTGAGATGTGAATGGGAATCACTACTTTGTGCGGAAGTAAATGATTCTCCAATAGACCACCATATACCAGGAGTATATTTAGCAATATCATTTTGAAATTTAGTTTGGGCTTTATCCAGCTCTATTTCACACATACAGGTGAAAGGGGGAACTTATTCTTAGAATGAATATTCAGTTTGCAGGGTTTTGAGTTTAGTACTGGCTTAGAGTTGTGTGACCCTGGACAAGTCATTTTACTTTGTATTTCAATTTCCTCATATGTAATATGAAGTGACTAAATATATTTCTAAGTTTCTATCAGCATCAACATGGAATGGATTTTAAAAGAACTTAGAGAATGAAATTAATTCCTCTTCTATAAGTTTGAGTGGGCATTTTTTCTCCATTTTCTATAAATCCAATTATAGCTTCCCCTTTCTCCTCTGGTTTTGGTAGGTGTGGTGATGGTTTGACTGAGCCATGGGGTGCCGAGACATGTGATTAAACATTTAATTTGGTTGTTTCTGAGGGTGTTTTGGGGTGAGTTTAATATTTAAGTCAACTGACTGTGTAAAGGAGATTGTCCCCTCTAATTCAGTGGGACACAACCAATCAGTTACAAACCTCAGTAGAAGGTAAAACCACTGCTGAATAAGAGAATTCCACTTGCCTGACTGCCTTTGAGTTGAAGCATGGATTTTTTTCTGTCTTCAAATTTATACTGAAACATTGGCTCTTCTTGGATCTCAAGCCTGTGAGCATTCAGGCTGGAACTACACCATCAGCTAACGTTGGTCTCCAGCTTATTTACAGGGGACTTACCAGCCTCCATAGTCATGTGAGTTAATTCTTTCTAATAAATCAATCTGCCTCTCTCTCTTTCTCTCTGTCTACACACACACACATACACTACGAGTTCTTTTCTCCAAACAACCTTGATTAATGCAATAAGTTTCTCTCATATTTGCAAGCTACTTAACACACAGTAATGCAAATGTAGTTCACTTCTATAGGTTATGATCAGGTTATTCTCATTTCCAAATTTCCAATCTATTTTCCAATAAATTCTTTAGCCCCAGTGTTCTTACCTATAATCATTTTTTCAGTGTCTTGCCACCTCTCAGTATGTGAATAACTGAAGAAAATCTCAAACAGTTCTCATGAGTTCCAGGCATACCAGTGAATGCAGACAACTAAACATGAAATGCCTGCTGTATGACCCAGCTATAACACTATTGGGAATTTACCCAAAGGGAGATGGGTCATCATACCACAGAGAAACCTGCATCTCCATGTTCAATGCAGCACTTTTCACAATAGCAAGGATATGAAATCAACCAAAGTGCCCTTCAACAGAAGAATGGATCAAAAAAAAAAAGAAAAAAAAATCCTG
>VMDO01022615.1:0-33223 GCA_007922755.1 Pedetes capensis | reverse complement strand
TGTGTGTGTGTGTGTGTGTGTGTGTGTGTGTGTGCCCTGCTGAATTTCACTCTTGCTTTGGGGTGATTATTCCTTTCGATTTAGCTACTCTTCCCTTATGCCTGACCTGTCATTATATATCAGAAGTAAATAATTTGGTTTGATTTTATAGGCTCATGCCTCCTAGGCATTTGCCTTTGAGCCTCAGATATGACCTTGAACTTTGGACTCTTAAATTGGTGCTGGAACAAGTTAAAACTTTGGGACTATTTGAATGCAATTATTGTATTCTGTATGTTAACTCCATTTCTTGGTCACACGAGCCACATTTCAGGTGTTCAACAGCAACATGAGCAGCATATCCATTATCAGCCAAAGTTTCATTGGGCAGCACCCAATGGAATGCAGCCAGCATTGGGGAAATGAGTGTGCATTTGGACCATATGCATCAACAACCAACAGCTATCTTTTTTTTATTATTGGACATTTTTAATATACGCCTTAATATGATTCATTCTGACATGCTTTTCATTGTGGCATTTACATATATGCATTTTGATGTACATTATTCATATAGGTGCCCCCTTACCCTCTTGTATGCCTCCCCCCACCCTCCCCATCTAATTCTTCTCTATCATTTACTTGGTAATATTTTTCTATATGTACTTGAGTCCCAGTTCTGTTTAATATAGAAATTTTTCCTGAAGCGAACTTTGTTATTATTTTGTCAGAACAATTGCATGCATTTTCTAGACCATTTATATTGGCACCAACAGCTATCTTTAAAGGGAGAAAGGACACCATCTGCCTCTCTGAGGGTTTTGTTTGTGAAGTTTAATTTCACCTCAAGCATTCCCCTAACTCCCTTGCTTAAACCTTAATCACCATGGTTGTTGGCTAAGGGGAAGGTTGCCGCTCATGCTTGTGGCATCTTTATGGCAATCAGACCAGGACACCCCTGCTTCCAAGTAGATGCAGCCCCTTGCCAGTGCACACTGCACTTCCCCACCATCCAAAAAACGGGCCCGCCTCAACATGGCACACAAATGCGGCCCACAGACCAGGACTCTGAAATGCCAAAGCCAGGAAGCACTTCTATGTTGTTCTGTGTTCTGCATTTCAACCCTTCTCTTTGTAAGGAGCCCAGACAGAATGGCAGGGCTTGAATTTGGGAGTTGGCAGGGCGGCCAAAGGACTAAAGAAATACCAATAACAGCATTTTAAAAAGTCACTAACAGTACTGTAAGTCAAAAAAGTGCTTTTACCACCTAAGTGTTAATTTTCAAATTGCTCACCATTATTTTTTTTGCTAAGAGAATGAAGAGATTCCCATCTGTCTGTTTATATATGACTGGATAATAGTCTGGTTATGTGATTATGCCCATCTAATGGCAAATACAGGGCTGGGGTTTAGCTCAGTTGGTAGAGTGCCACTCTGTGCTCTCTGAGGCTATGGGTTCGATCCCCAGCACTGCAAAAATGGGAGAAGGATGTGGCAGCCCACTCCCAAACTATCCCAAAACAATCAGCCATTGAAAACCCTGAGGGACGCTATGAGTTGGATATGACTCAACGGCACCTAACAACAACAATAATGACAAATATGGGTCCCTCTATTCTGTTAAACTGATGAGATACTGCTTATTAGGACAGTGAAATTATGGCCACATATAGTATCTGAATACTGCATTATTCCATCTAATATATGATATGTCCAGAATAGACAAATCCATAGAGATAGAAAGTAGATTGGTTGTTGGCATGGGCTGGAGAAATTGAGCGGGAAGAGGAGTGAATGCTAATGAGTTTGGGGTTTCTTTTGGGGGTGATGGAAATGTTGTGGACTCAATTGTGGTAATGGGGCTTTGGGTATAGTTCAGTGGTAGAGTGCATGCTTAACATTCACCAGACACTGGGTTCATCCCCAGCACCCCCCAAAAGCATTGCTGTGATGCATGCACAACTCTATGACTGTCCCCGAAACCACTGAATGCTATATTTTGTTGTTGTTGTTGTTGTTGTTAGGTGCCATCGAGTTGGTACCTGACTCATAGCAACACTGTGTACAACAGGTGAAACACTATTGTCAGTGCTTCTCTGCTGTTCATAGGGTTTTCAATGGTGGATTGACTTTTGGGAGTGGGTTGCCAGGTCCTTCTCCCAAGCCTACAGCACCTGGTGTTCCCAGGCAGTCTCTCATCCAAGTACTAACCAGGCCCGAACCTGCTTAGCTTTTGAGATCTGATGGGATCAGATGCCACAGGGCTATGGCTGCAGGCTGCTATATTTTAGCTGGGTGGATTTTATAGTGTGTGAATTACATGTCAGTAAAGCTGTTATTAAAATGCTAAGAAATACAAAGACTTATAGACTTATCTACAGTAAAAAGGAATTTTCACACAAACTCTCTACACCTATGATCTTCAAACATTTCAACTCTTCCTCCAAGCTTCTGTGGAATACAGACAGGAGCTTCCCAATCGTGCTGCTTGGGGGTAAGCTTGAAGTCTCAACCTGCCCTTCATCAGAGTATAACACCATTTGCATTAATTCAAGGGTTTCTGCAGCCCACTTTGTGTTAGTCAGCTTTCTGTTACTGTCACAAATACGGAGTTAATCAACTGAAAGGGAAGAAAGGTTTATTTTGGCACAAAGTTGCAGGGGTTTCAGTCCATATCATCACTCAGCCCCATTGCCTTTGTGCCTGTGGTGAAGCACTACATCATGGAGGGAAGCATTTGGTAGATGAAACTGTTGATGTCATGGCAGCCAGGAAGCAGTGGGTGGGGAAGGAGTACAGTCCCAACATCCCCTTCAAGGCCATATCCCAAGGACCTAACTTCCTGCCAGTAGGCCCCATCTCCTAAAGGTTCCACTACCTCCTAGTCATGCCATGGCTGAGGACTAAGCCTTCAACATATGGGCCTTTGGGGGACACTCAAGATCGAAACTATAATACAATTCTATTCCCTTTCAGGAACAGCAGAAACCTTGGAGGAGCAGAAACATCCTCTCTCTGGACTTGTGATTGCAATGGTGAGTGTTCAGATTTGTTGATTTATTTGGCATCTGTGTGTCCTGCTCCTAGGAGAGGCCCTTTATCTTTCTTGTGTATGACAGGCTTGAGCATTTGCCAAGTGTCAGGTACTGGGGACACACTCATGAGGTAAGATGCTCCCAACTATTAGCCACTGGGAAGAGAGACTATGAGAAAGAAGAACCATTTGTCCTGTCTCATGCTAAGTCCTAGACTGAAGATAACTGGAATTTTCTACACATTGAAATTATTTTCTTCTCTTTTTGTTATTTCGGCAAGCCAACCTCCCAAAAGTTGAATATGTGGTTGATGTGACTCCACTGTAAACTTGTATGTCCTTTGGACATACATTAACTTAAAAGAAGCCTGCTTCAGCTGTATTTTCCACTGGCTTATAATTCAATTTTGTGGTTTACCTTATCAGCAAGAGAAAGTTAGGGGTTGATTGCCATCCAACACCAGCTAACTTAATAATAGTAGCTACCAGAGCTGATATCATGTAAGGCTCTTAATAAGCTTTATCAAATTTAATACTGAAAGTAATCCTGAAGAA
The DNA here is from genome assembly GCA_007922755.1 of Pedetes capensis. NCBI lineage: Eukaryota > Metazoa > Chordata > Mammalia > Rodentia > Pedetidae > Pedetes > Pedetes capensis. The sequence goes on along the minus strand of VMDO01022615.1, from coordinate 29,654 downwards.
CACGTGGTATTATCTCCATTTTACATTAAAGAGAGAGAGAGAGAGAGAGGAAGGTTCAGAGGAGTTATGTAACCTGGTTAAGATTGCATGGCCAGTAAGAGATTGAGATCTTACATAAATCTGGACTCAAAAACTTTAACTCATTACCGATCTAAAACAACTAAAACAATTCCTTTTTGGAGCTGAGAGTCCATTCAGATTTCATCAATTCTAGTAGATAATGTTGTTAGGTGCCATCAAGTTGGTATCTGACTCATAGAGACCCTATGTACAGCAGGTAAAACACTATTGTCAGTGCTTCTCTGCTATTCATAGGGTTTTTGATGGCTGATTATTTTGGGAGTGGGTTGCTGGGTCCTTCTCCCAAGCCTACAACACCTGGTGTTCCCAGGTGGTCTCCCATCCAAGTACTAACCAGGTCCAACCCTGCTTAGCTTCTGAGATCTGATGGGATCCGACACCACAGTGGTACAGCTGCCGGCTAGTAGATAATAGAATAGGCTTAAAATCCATGACTTGAGCTTCATTCCTACTTTAGCCTATCACTCAAGAACAACCCTGGGAAAGGAAGATAATTTCACCTCTGGGTGACTCAGTTTCCTCATCTGCAAAATGAAGATAATAAGGTAACCTACCTCATAGAGCTGTTCAGATATTGAGTGGCAATATACTGAGCCCCAGGGAATGAACAGCCTTGGTCATCCAGTGCCCCAGTTCTTCCCAGAGATATGCTAAAACAAAGTGTCCTGAAAAGATTTTTTCCTCCTTGAGAGCAAGCAAAGGGCCACTCCTGCCTGCTTTGGATGGTCAGAGGAGAATGTGCTGCTTGGCGTCACAGCAAGTATTTTATGACCAAGCAGAAAGCCAAGAGAATGACCAGGAAGACTTGGCAGAGCTGAGCGGCTGAATTAGCTTGCCCACTCCCAACCTGGTCACACAGGATGACTCAATCCACACTTGTAAGCTACTTGGCTTGCAGCCAAAGGCCTTCTAAGCCATGGCTGTAGTGTCTGGAGGAGGGATGTCAGGCAGCTATGTATAAGTACAACAGGGTCTTCCTCATGTTCCCATCGGTCTGATTTTGGCAAAAATGGACAGTGTCTTAGGGAGCTGCAAAGGAGTTCCTATGGCCCAACACAGTGAGGACGCATCAGGTCATTCCCATGTCTCCAAGAGGAATCTGGAAAGCTGAGAGGAAGGTTAACCCAAAAGGGCCTTGACAATGGGGATGAGAGAAAGCCTGACAGAAGCCATGAGGGTGGGCAACTAAGAACCAGCTGGGATGAAGGACACCTTGGCTGTGCAAAAGTGAACAGAAAGGCCCAAAGCCCAGATGTGCCCCTACCTCCCAACTTAGACACAATGCTACAGAAAAGTGAAGGACCCTGAATCAAATGAATTTAACTCTCTTCCATTCTTCTGTATTGGAGACTGAAATAGAAATAAACATCAACTGCAGAAAAATAAGGGTTCATTCCTCTATGTCTGGGCTCAAAGACCAAGATTTGAACCCGTTATACAAGTAAACAGGTCATTACAGTGTCACAGAAGAGGATCAGGAGTACTTGAATGGGTATCTTTAGAGACCAAGAGGAGCTGCTTCCTGGAATAGGTACAATGGAACTCCTAGAAAGGAAATAAATTAGGAATGGGACACAGATTAGCCAACAACCAGTACATATGTCTGGTGTGATTTCAGAAAAGAAAAAACATTATGACACACAAGAAAAAACCCACTTGGTATACTGGTAACATAAAGGCAGAACAGAGCATATTCTCTTAAATAAAACTGTTTACAAATAGGCCCATGTGTGTTTATGTCTCCACAGAGCACCAATCCTAAGAATCAGCACTTGGAAGCAACACATGGAGGGCACAGTGAACAATTTCTGGGTCATTCTTATCCCCCAATATCCAATGCTCCTTCTTCTTTTGTAGTAGAAACCCTGACTTATAGTGGGGTACAGGGAAAGACTACATTTCCCACTGCCCTTTGCTGGTAGTTGTAGCCATGTGACTCTATTCTGACCAGTGAGTGGTGAGTGAGAGGGTGTCAAGGCAACTGCCAGGTATCTCCTTAAAAGATAGCTGCCACATACCCATTGCACAAGCTTGTTATTTATCCCTTCCTTTCCTTCTGCGCAGAATTCTAATATAGTAGCTGGGACCCTGACCTTCATCTTTAACCACAGATGGAAGGTCCCACCCTAGGAATGGTGGAACAATGAGATGAACGGAATCTGGGTCCTCTCGGACATCATGAAGCACGACAGCTACACCAGCTCTGAGCTGCCCTGTCCTGACTTTTACATGGGGGAAATACATTTCATCTTCTTGAGCTGCTATGATTTGGTGTCTGTCCCCTACAGCTACACCTAATCCTTTCAGATACACACAGCCACCAGCCATACCAGTAGAAAGCTTCATGTCAGGACAGTCAAAATCTGGACTATTCAAGATGGAAGGAAGTGAGCCAGGCATGATGGTGTACACCTGTAAACCCAGCACTCCAGAGGCTGTGGCAGGAGAATTGCAAGTTCAAGGCCAGCCTGAGCTACAGTATCAGGACCTTATCTCAACCACCCCCGCTCCTCCCCCCCAAAAAAAACAAGATACAGGGAATCCACAGTAGATTCCTCCCATCGCCGACTCTCAGTGCACATCAGCTCACCTGGATCAAATTGGTAGTAATTTGCTCTGTGACTTTTCCATTTCCCTACAGTAGTCAGTTCTTTCTATTTTTGCTTAGGGCCATTTCATAAGATGTTTTAAGCTTTTTTTAAGTACAGTAGAAATAGAAGTAGTTACCAAATAGAAACACACACAAGTAGCAGAGAATCTCATTATGCATGAACCTCATTATGCATGAAGTAAGGAGCAAACGGGTATAAGAATCAAGTTTCTAAAAAGAAACCATAAAAGGCATTGCTGTTCTCTCATCTGTGACTCCCTTCCGCTCTCCCTGGGGTAAATGGCAGTCCCTGTGCAAATCTCTTTTCATGGTAGACATGCACATCTGTTATTTCTGTTATAAAATATAGCATGTCTCTCTAGGTCACAAAAGGCTATTGTTGCCATTGTTGAGTTATAAAGAGAAGAGTACTAATCCACGAGTATTTTCCAGTACACAGTACTTTTGTGTTATCTTTCCAGAAAAATAGATTTTTGTCCTAGGTGGAAAAACAGATTTCCGATACCATATTTCTATACTCTGTACTTGGTCTTGTTTCATATAAGGAAACAAAATATACTAAGCAAATATAGTCATAAAACATTCCATAAGCTGGGCATCGATTGAATCTTTCATAGTAGTTTATTAGATTATGTTAACAACCTAAAGAAGTCAGTCCATAGAAATAACCGTCTATGGAGTTTAAGAGTCTAATAAATTGCAGCTGTCTTTTCTACCCAAGTTCAAGATCAAGTGAAAACTAAATGCAGGACTCCAACTAAGGGAAATGGAAATATCAACTTTGTTACTGATGATTGAAGAATGTAGCTTTACCTCCAGGTCCAGACCAACTTTGTGATACATTCCAGTTGACTTGAACTTAACTGGGGCTCCCCTGTTTCTGGGGCAGTATCCATCCTGTAAGCTCCTCTAGCAGTGCAGAGCAAGCCACAACGGACCCTCCACGTGGGCAGGCAAATACATAAGAGGAACAATCCAAGAAACCCTGAACCAAGCATGCTCATCTCCTTCTACAGAATTCACCAGTTAGAAGTGGCATTCCCCTGACTCTGGGAGGAAGTTATTACAGAATCGAGGGCAGGAAGACAAGCCACCCTTGTCCCCTTCCTTCCTGGGGCAGGCATCGTTCCTGCTCTGCCTCCACCCATGAGGACTTACCAATCAAGGCTCAATGCTACCTGTATGTCTCTCCGTCCTTTTGCTGGAGGGCTTTCTCAGAAGCCATGGGGCAGCAGCCCTCAATCAATGACTGCCCCCAGTTGGTGTATACCCTAGCTCCCTGGCCTGCCACAAAGGCAACTCTGATATGCAGGCTCTATGCTGTTTCCCAGAACTTCCCAGCAGGATGAAGCCCCAGTCCCCCACAGCAATAACCAGCTCAACAACACACCCTTTGTTGGCTGCCTTCCTTCACCTGGCTCACCTCCCCACTCTCCTCACAAATATGTTAGGCATTGTAACTGCTCAACTCTAGCATTACAGTGTGAGAGTAATTACAAGAGGGAGGCAAACAGATGTGGGCCATGTTCTAATAAAACTTTATTTACAAAGTTAGGGGGTAGGCTGGAGTTGGCATGTTGGCCAGAACATAGTTTGCTGACCATTATTCTAGAGGAATCTAAGGTAAATCATTCCCTGTATTTTCTGTGGCTGTAGCTAGGGTTTGGCTCATTTGGGAGAGTGCTGCTCTGCACTCTCTGAGGACCCAGGTTTGATCCCCAGCACTGCAAAAACAGGAAAAAGACATGGCAGTCCACTGCCGAAACAATCAGCCATTGAAAACCCTATGAGGGTCACTATGAGTTGGATACAACTCAATGGCACCTAACAACAACAACATAGTGACCCTACTGTGTAGTAGCACCCCAGATTTTCTTGCTCTTAACCAACTTTAACTCAGTATCCATTGATCAACCTCTCCCAACCCTCCCTAACTCCCTCCTCCTTTCCCTGGCATCTGGTAACTACTATTCTACTCTCAACTTCTGTGAGATCTACTCTTTTAGATTCCACATACGAGTGAGGTCATGTAGTACTTGTCTTTCTGTGCTAGATTATTTTTGCTTAACACTATGATCTCCAGTTTAATCCATCTGACTGCAAATGACAGGATTTTATTCCTTTTTATGGCTGAATACTAGTCCATATATATTTCAATATGTACCACATTTTCTTCATCAAATCATCAGTTGATAGACACTTAGGTCATTTCCATGTCTTGGCTCTGAGATTTTATATAGAATTTTCCATACACTTCACACAAGTCATCCAATTCATACACTGTCATGCTGCATATAGCTGTCATAACATTGAAGATTTGGCCAAGCAATTGTTAAGCATTTTTAAAAGTCAAACAATATTTCAAAAAACAAGGTTGAAGACAAAGCTTTAACTAGAATTAATCTACTATGCCAAATGTAAGTGAAAACTCATAACTCGGGTTGGGAGAAATGATATAAGCAATATTGCCTTTGGTAGCACTGGCTTTCTCAGATAAAGGAATGACTGCAAAAGTCAATAATGGGAGCAGAAAGAACTAAACATTAATAGACTACCTACCATGTGCTATGGGAGAAGGGCCTGGCAATCCACTCCCAAGGCAATCCCGAAGCACTCAGCCATTGAAAACCCTATGAGGGTCGCTATGAGTCAGATACCGACTCGACGGCACCTAACAACAACAACAACAACCATGTGCTATGGTACCTAACAACAACTTTGTGCTGTGCATTACACCCATTATTTCTTTTGAGTCTGACATCAACCCTAAAAAGCCTGATATTTATTAGTCCTCTTTTGCAGATGAAGTTAACCTTACACAGTGGGAAAAGGCTGCAAATTGTCACCTACTGTGTGTTCTCTCCTTCTTCTTGTCAGAAGGCTAACAATGTGATCAGCTAAAAGACCACGTTCCCTTGCCTCTGTTGCAGTTAGGTGTGATCACATGCTAAGTATTGAGCTGATGAGATCTCAGCAGAAGTATTGCGTGGGACTTCTTGGAAGGCTGCTTAAAGACAGCTAAGTGGATCAAGACTTGCCTTTTCCGTCCTTTTCTCCTTGCACCTTGCTTGCTATTTGGAATGCCAATATGCTGCCTGGAGCTCCAGATGTCACTTTGAATCATAAGGCAACTTGGAGATAGAAGCCACTTGCTGGGAGGATGGCGCAGGAAGGCACAAAGGGTCTGTGTCCCTGATAATCATGGAGCTAGAGCCACCATAGCATCCCTGGAGTGCCCAACCCAGGAATTAGCTTTTAGTGACAGGAAAAATAAAACAACTGTCACTTTGAGGGTACTGTAATTTAGTGTTTGCCTTATATAGAGCTTATTAGCTAATAGAGATGGGTCAAACAGCTTACCCTAGGTCACCCTGTGGTAAGGAGGAGATTCCGAATGCAAACTTAACTCTCTCATCATCCCTCTGTCTACAGTATCCTCTCTCTACAGGATCTTCTCTCTACAGTAGCCTTGGGGCGAATCACTTCTGTATTTTGGGTTGAACATGTGGTGTTACTTTAGTTGGGAGATGAAGATAGCCTCATCTGATCACCTGGACTTCGGTCGAGTCTCTATTTCTCAAATTCTCTTTTGAGTTTAGCTTCCCATCTCTGCAAAGCTCTTTTTATTATTGCACCCAACAACAACAACAACATCAATGATAATATGAAAGGGGAATAAACTAGCTTCCATAGCTGAACCTTAATCCGATTCAGTTAGAACCACTTTTAGAGTATAATTTAACCTGTTTTGAGGCATTATAATAAATGTCATATATGCACATTTTAAAAATCAAGAACTATGAAGGGGCTATAAAATGAGAGGTAAAATTTCTCCTCCCTAAATGGGGACCTAAGTCATACTACCCAGAGGTAGCATTATGAATCTTTCCAGAAAACCTTTTTATATATACAATAACATATATTGATATCCATACTGCCACAAATGGAAATACATTAATGTGTGGTTTGCATTTACCATATCTTATACCATGTAATTACATATAAGTCCCCATGTCACTTATTAAATGGTGATAGGATATTCCATTGTACAGATGCACAACAGCTTATGGAACCAGTATTTCCTTATTACCAGACAATTCAATTTTTATTTTCTATACAAACAAAGCTATCATGTACATCCTTGGACATGAAATCCTCCCCCCACTCATTGGTTTCTGTAGGACAAACTCCTAGAAGCAGAATTGCTTTATCAAAGAGCATGTCCAGCTTTGACTTGCATAGATATTGCCAAAATGCTCTGCAAAGAGACTGCTCAGAATGTTACTGCCCTGAATATCGTATAAGACTGGCTATATCTCTTCTTTGTCAGTATTGTTGTTGTTAGGTGCCATCAAATCGAGTCCGACTCATAGCGACCCTTATAGGGTTTTCAATGGCTGATTGTTTCAGGATTGCCTCGGGAGTGGGTTGCCAGGTCCTTCTCCCGTTTCTGTGGGGCTGGGAATCGAACTCAGGACCTCAGAGACTGTAGAGTGGCGCTCTACCAACTGAGCTAAATCCCAGTCCCCTTGTCAGTATTAGCCACTAACAAATTGTTGGATCTTTGCCAGTCTGATACTGAAAAAATGTATTTGGTTGATCTTTTAACAGGCATTTTTGTATTACAAATGGAAGCAAGCATTTTATCACTCCTTATGGATCATAGAGATTTCTTGTTCTGAGAACTATTTATTCATGCCCTGTCCCTTTTTTTGTTGGGTTGTCTTTTTCATTTTGACTTATAAGAGCTTTTTTTAATTCTAGGAAATTGGTCTTAGGTAACGTATGTCCCAAAGTTTTCTCCAGTACATAGTGTCTTTGAACTCTGTTTATAGTAATATTTTCTGTTGTTGTTGTTGTTGTTGTTAGGTGCCGTTGAGTCCAGTCTGACTCATAGCGACCCTATGTACAGCAGATCGAAACACTTGCCAATTCTGTACCAGGTGCACGATCTTATTTATGTTTAAGCCCATTGTTGCAGACACTGTGTCAATCCATCTGGTGGAGGGTTTTCCTCTTTTGCGTTGACCTGCCACTCTCCCAAACATGATGTCTTTCTCCAGGGACTGGCCTCTCCTGACTACATGTCCAAAATATGTAAGATGCAGTCTGGCCATCCTTGCTTCCAAGGAGCACTCTGGTTGCACTTCTTCTAGGACAGATCTGTCGGTTCTTTTGGCAGCCCATGGTAAATTCAATATTCATCTCCCTCAGGACAATTCAAAAGCATCAATTCTTTTCCTGTCTCTCTTGTTCAATGGCCAGCTTTCACAACCATATGATTTGATTGAAAATACGATGGCATGAGTCAGGCGCACCTTCATCTTCCATGTGCCATCTTTACTTTTCAATACTTTAAAGAGATCTTTTGCCACAGCTTTTCCCAATGCAATGCATCTTTTGATTTCTTGACTGCTGCTTCCATGGGTGTTGATTATAGAGCCATGCAAAGCAAAATCATGGACAACCTCAATCTTTCCTCCATTTATTGTGAAGTTGCATACTGACTCAGGTTATTAATGAGTCTTCCTCCAATCTTGATGCTGCGTTCTTCCTCATTAAGTCCAGCTTCTTGAATTATTTGCTCAGGATAGAAATTGAAGAGATACGGTGAAAGAATACAGCCCTGACACATTCCTTACTTAACTTTAAACCAGGCAGTGTTACTTTGTTCTATTGTTTGAACAACTGGCTCCTAGTTCATGTACAGATTCCTCATGAGTACAATTAAGAGCTCTGGTATTCCCATTTTTGAAGTGTTATCCATACTTTATGATCCACACAGTCAAATGCCTTTGCATAGTCAATGAAACATAGCTAGAAATCTTTCTGATATTCTCTGCTTTTGGCTAATATCCATCTGACATCAGCAATGAATATTTCTGTAGGAATGCTTTAATTTTTTATCAAAACATATTAATCTTTTTGTGCCATGCACAAAAAGGCATTTTGTTACTATTTTTTCATTTGTTTGTTTGTTTCCTTTTGTGGTGCTGGGGATTGAACCTAGGACCTCCTGCATGCTAGGAAAGTGCTCTACCACTGAGCTACACACCCAAGCCAAATCTTTCTTCATGATTACAAAGTAACTTCCTCAAATTTTCGTCTTGAAATTTTGGGTGCACTTTATTTTTTACATGTATATTTTTTACTCCACCTGATATAGAGGGAGACATAAAGATATTGTTTCACCTTTCTGCAAGTGACTGGACAGGTATTCCAAAATCATTTACTAAGAAATCCATCCTTTCCTGTTTGGATTTGATATGTGACTTTTAGCAGGTTTTAAGTTATCATACAGAAGTTGAGTGTGGGGATGCACGCGTCCAATCCCAGCACTCAGAGAAGGCTGAGGCAGAAGGATGGCACATTCGAGGTCCACCTGGGCTATATCATAAGGCCCTGTCCCACCTCCTCTCAAAAAAAAAAAAAAAAAAGGCAAAACATCATCACACAGATTTGAATCTGTTTCTGAACTCTGTTTTCTTCTGTTGCTCAACCTATTCTTGGTCCAGAAACCAAACTGTTTTAAGTATTTTTGCTGCATAAGATATTTTACTATCTGGTGAAGTTAAAAATTGCCCCTTACCCATGAGTCATTTCCCCCCAAAGTTCTCCAAGCCATTTTCATGTGTTTATATATTTAAACCTGGGGCTGGGGTATGAATGTAGCTCAGTGGTAGAGCACTTGTGTAGCATGTGCAAGGCCCTGGGTTCCATCCCCAGCACCACAAAAATATATAAATAATTAAATAAGCCCTGAAGATAGAGCAGTAAGTGGAACAGGGAAAATTCCTGCTCACAGGCTGCTTATGTTCCAAATAAGAGGCACAAGGGCTGGGATTTAGCTCAGTTGGTAGAGCACCGCTCTGCAGTCTCTGAGATCCTAGGTTCAATTCCCAGCACCACCAAAAGGGGAGATGGAGTGACAATCCACTCCTGAGGCAATCCTGAAACAATCAGCCATTGAAAACCCTATGAGGGTCACTATGAGTTGGATACAACTCTACGGCACCTAAGAACAACAACAAGAGGCACAAATTAAATCAGTCAAGTAGGTACAGCATCAGAGAGTAGTAAGTGATATAAAGAAAGACAGAATAAGAGAGGAAGATAAGAGTAGGGGAAATGCAAAACCAGGGCAGGCCTCATTGGGAACATGGCAGTTGAGAGGAAGGAGTAAGCTATGCAGATATCTGCAGAAAGACCAGCGGGAGCAGCATGTGCAAAGGCCCTAAAACAGGAGACCAGTGTGCCTGGAGCAAAATGAAGGAGAGCACAAGGAGATGAAGGCAGAGAAGTAACAGAGAGCGAGATCATGAAGCATCTTTTGGGCTAATGTGAAGATTCAGGCCATTTCTCCGAGCAAGGCCAGGAGCCATTGGAGCAGGTTGAGCAGAGGTGTGGCATGAGCTGATTCAATTTCCAAAAGTCGGTGTGATAGCTATTTTGATTGAGATCATGTTGAAATTTTATATTAATTTCCAGAAGATTGATGTCTTCATAAGCCTGCATTCTCCTATTCAAGAGTAAAGTATGTGGCAATATTATAAATGACTGTTGACCTACTTTTAGCAGTGTATTCTACAGGTTTACTCCCATATGTGCAAAATGACTTAGGTACCAACTGTGTATGATGGGAAAAATTGGATATAAGGCAGACATCCAGATATCATCCAATTTGAGATGATCTCTTAGGTATGCTAAGAATAAAAGCAAGGTGCAGAATAGTGTGTATTGTACATCACCATTTGGGTAAACAAGGGAAAATATGATGCATGCATTTGCTATTGTATGTTAGGTTGTTGTTAGATAATATTGAGTCATGTCTGACTCATAGCAACCCTCACAGGGTTTTCAATGGTGGATTGTTTTGGGATTGCCTTGGGAGTGGATTGCTACATCCTTCTCCCCTTTTTGCGGTGCTGGGAATTGAATTCGGGACCTCAGAAACTGCAGAGAGGTGCTCTACCAACTGAGCTAAATCCCAGCACATTGCTATTGTATGGACAAACTATAAGAATATTTAAGTGCTGGGTGTGGTGGTACACACCTGGAATCACAGCACTCGGAAGGGTTGCAAGTTCAAGTTCATCCTGGCCTACATAGTGAAATCCTCTTTTTTTTTTTTTTAAGAAGAATACATAAGAAACTGCTAAAAGTAGTCATCACTAGGGAGGAGAACAAAATAGCGAGAAGACGGGGCTACTAATGGAGTTTTTCACTGTATACTTGTTTCTATCTTTGGACTATTGGACCATCTGACTGCACTACCTATTCCAAAGGCAAACTATATACATTTAAATGAAAGATACATCTTTATATCAGGGCCATTTAAGAAATGTATTCAGCAATGGCTCAAGCAGAATAATGAGACCTAAGTTGTACAGCAGACGACCTCTAATGATGAATCTTTACATGGCCCATTTTATTAAATGCACAATAGACAAATCAATAGACAAATGTGAGGTGATATACATAAATGTGCTCATTTCTCTGCCAAAACAAAAAATGTTTTGGAAGAGGAAAAAAAGCAAGAAAGGCATTTGCACATGTCCATAATGAAAGGGAGCCCTAATAGAAGGGCCTGGTCTCTTGGCCTTCCAAGTGCAGATTAAAGCTCATGATAACCAAGGGGGCTGTGGAGTGTGTTAAGATGGAGCTTCCTGCAGAGAAAAGAGAAGTGAATCTGGTAGGAGGGCTAGGGTGTGTGCCATGGATAACTTGGAAGAGAATGGGGTGTACAGATGTGTGCTGGGTGGTTAGAGAAGGCTCACTATAAAGCTGCTGTTTGGGGAACGATGTGAAGATGGTAAGGGGGCAGCCATACTGGTGTGTAAGAGAAAAGCGTTCTAGCAGAGGGAACAGCTGATGCAAAGGCCCTGAGGCAGGAGTGTGCCTGGCTATTCAAAAGATAGCAAGGAGAATAGTATGAATGGAACAGATGGCAGAAGGGGGAGATCCTAGAGGGTTTTGTTAGCCTTCCTGAGGACACTACCCTGATGGGATGGGAACTGCTGGAGAACATTGTGTAGAGAAAGGAGAGTCATGCTTACATTTGAAGAACATTCCTCTGACTGCTGTGCTGTGATGAAGCTATAGACAATCAAGAGCAGAGACAGAGATGCCATTGACTCCCTGAAGCACATTCTCAGAGCTATGACAAGTAAGCATATGGGAAGAACCTCCTACGTTCAGTATACAGGCAAAGTCTTTAAAATGGGATTTTTTTCCCACCATAAAAATAATGCATACTCATGGCACATAACTTAAGAAACCCAGAAAAATCTGGATGAGAGAAAAAAAATTTCCAGTAGAATGCCTCCCAGCTACAACCACCAGTGACATTTTGGTGTGTTCCCTTCTCAAATATGTGATTTTACATAGCTAGGTTCATAATATGCATATACTTTGTTATTCCACTTAACCACTTAACTTACAATAAGAGGCATTTTACCACTGAAAGAATTATTTACTCTATGGAAGCATAATATTCTATGTTATGACTATACAAAATTTAACCAACCCACTAAATTATTAGTCTTGTAGGTGCTTTCCATTTGTTTACTGAATAAATAATGTTTTGTTATTTATAAACAATGCTTCAGTGAAGATTTTTATGCCTAAATGTTGGTTTGTATTTTAAATTTGTTTGCCTTAGGACAGATTACAGGGGTAGAGTTAGCAAGTCAAATCGAGAACATATTTCAGATTTTTGATACCCATTATCAACTTGCTCTCCAAAGAGGTCATGCCTATATAAATGCCCATGCTTTCTAAAGTCAGAAACAACCTTAAAGAAAAAAAAATTCCCCTCATTAGCATCATCTTTAAAAAGATTTCTTTTTGAGATGAGAAAGTGCTAGAATTTCACACATCATATGCATGGCAGAGAGGGTGAGAAATAAGATTCTGCGTATGAAAGAGTCATTAGAGTTTTTTGGAGCAAAGCTGCAGTTAGATGATGATCTAGCTCGATCATAGGAAACCAAGTGCACTTGTATGTGCTTTGCCGGCATGGAAGCAGTCAGAACTAAATATATGTGGTTGCTAAGATACTAAACTCCAGACTGGGGATTGACTTTAACACCTTCTCAAATTGAGTCATTCTAGGACTAGCCTTCTCTTTTTAAATAGTATGGCATGGAAACATTTGTGACAAATTGGTGTTTGTCCAGAAGGAAGAAAAATTATGCAGGAAGAGATAAGAAGTAGGAAGATATGGATTCTAGAACAATTTGATACTTTGTAACTCTGCGTCAGTGATTCAACCCTGTATGATCAGTAAAGTAGGAATAATTCTGCCCATCTTGGCTTCTATACCACAAAGCTTTTAGGAAGATCACATATGCTAATAAGTGGCAAAGTGATCGATGACCAGAGGATGTTAGGAACATATTGAAGCCTCAGGTCCTCGGCTTTGGACACATATACAAAAAGAGAGTCTGTAATTACTCTCCAAAGGGTTGATCTTAAATTCAGCTGTAACAGATTCAACAATCTGCTTTTGGGGAAAGACATTCAAAAAGAAAGAATGGTAATGCAGATCATAATCCTGAGCCCCCAGTTAGACTGAAGTTTCCTAAAGGGCAAGGATCTGATATCTTTAACCCACATGAATAAGTGTCCAAAAGCCCCTGTAAAACAAAACAGGATTATTCCCTCCTGCTTTGTCTTATTTCTCAATGGTGTCTCATAGCTGAGGACAAGATGGAGGTCCAGAGAGGATTTTCTTTCCCGCCTCTGAGCCTCCTCACTCCCATCTTGCTTTCCCATCCTCAGCCTGAGCTGCCAAGAAAGCTACTTCTCATGCATCTGGTTGCAGCAAAGTCACCTCTTCTTCACTTTCTCTGACCCCCTCAATCCAGTCCCAACCCTCCTGCTGCACCCACTATACTCTGCTACACCACCATTTCCTGGGATGCTACGATGCTCTTCCCCATGGTCTGGCCAGGCTCCACAGACTTGCTGCGCTGTCTCCTTCTTCCTTGGATCTGCTTTTGACACCTAGTGCAGGTTTCACACAGGCTCCCTGTTTGGATTCGTGGTGGAGAGCTCTCAACTGCAAATCTAACCCGCACATGATTCTAATCCGCATCTGATTTCGTAGCTCTGTAAAACCATTGAAAGGGTACAGATTAAATTCAAGAATATACAGTACATCCAGTACTCTCTTGGTAACACAAAATGTGATTAATATATCAAGTTGAGGTTCCTGGGGCCTGGCACTAATTCTGCTGAGGTGTTACATTTGAATAGAATTGGTATACTCAGAAGAGTGGCAGGTTTTAAAATCTGGCCCCTCCTAAATTCTCTAGTAGAAACCTAATTCAGTGGTTCTCAGGCATTTGATGATTCTAGCCATCAGTGGACACTCTAATAAATACTGCTGCCTTTGAACTGCCCCCAGAGATTCAGATGTAATTGATCTAGGCTAAGACATGAGCATCTGTACATTTAAAAATCTCCCCAGGGGATGGTAATGGACAGCCAGGGCTGAGAAACACTGATCTCAAGTGTCTCAGCCTGAGATGACTGAGCTAATTAAGCCTCAAGGCTGGGCACATTGGGCTTCCCGGGCATCTGCATGAAGTCTCTTGCTCGCTCACACACTAACTCTCTGGGGCACCCTCACCCTCTTGCTTTCTTCTATCTATCCAATAAATTGCTTTGGAATGACTCTGCTGTTTTCCATTCAATACAAACCCAGATCCTGATGGCTGACATGGCAAGCAACCTGGCATCTTCAAAGCCCAGAATATAGTGATAGATAAATCATGGATTATGAAAGGATGAAGTCATGAAATCATGTGGTTGGCGCCTTCTTGACTCATGTTACGTGTATGGTCTTATTAATGGGAGAAGCTCAGAGCGCACACTGACCTACTGCCCTTTATCAAACCTCAGTGACGTTTCAATCTTGGAATCAGCCACAGACAGGGTGGGATACCATCTGGCTTCCTTGTGATGTGTTCCAAAGGGCCAGAAGTATGCTAAGATTCTTTGAACCAGGCACTTTCTATCTTTTACTTTGGAGTCCCAGGCTCCAAAGGAGCCATGACTCTTGGGTGGAGGCTGGACTGAAATGTGTCTTAGTATCACTTCTGTGGCTAAGCTGGGATTGAAAGCTCTCAGAGGGCTGGGTTCCCTTGAGACCCACAGGCCCTGAGGTTTGTTCCATTCGTCTTCTTAGAGCTGACAGATAGGAACCACAAGGGCATAAGAGACAGGACTGAAATAACATGGCTGCCTCTCTAGTGCCATGTGGCTCTGAGGAGACACAGTGCCTTCCTGGGGTGTACCAATGAACCAGGAGGTCACAGAAGGTTCCCTGGCAGCTACCTGGCTGAGGCCTGTCCTGGGATCCCTACACCAATCATCTCCCTGACAACCAGCATCTCCACATGATGTGGATGAACATTACTTTTAACGCTCTGAGCTCAACCATTTTCCCAGAGAGCTCCACTGGCCCAGTAGTAGACCCAACTAGTACCCACCTTGAGGTTGATTGCTACAACCAGGGCCTCCACCATCATGAGGATGAAAGAAGTAGAAACCTAGGCAGACCACAGTACTTTCCAGAAGACCTCAAATAGCAAAACTGTGCCATGTCTTTTCTCTCAGAGTCTTGGTTCCATTATTTTCACATTCTGTGTTACTTTTATCGTCATGTCATATAACCAAGATTTTTATGCTAAAAGAGAGGGTTACAAATGGGTTCTGTTTCCACTGCCTCTAAAAGTGGAGGAAACTAATCCTAAGGCTGACACTGGGAGGAAGCCCTAGTTCTATTATCACTGGAAGGTTCTAGAAGTAAGTTAATGAAACTTTCTCAGGGCCACGATGTTTTTCTTCTTGCCCTCCACCACATCCGCTGATTCTCACACAGATACATTTCATGGAATTCCATGAATGAGATACATTTTATCTAGCCTTTTCCTACAGCATGCTCTCTTGCTAAAGTTGGAACTTGCCATCCTGACAACAGATAACAAGACTTTGAGTTCTCCTGGACAGTCTGACTCAAGGCCAGCAAAGGCCTTGTGACATCCATGCTCATTTCAGAATTGTGTATCTCACTAGTGTTCTGGCTCCTGTGGTAGCCTCATATTTTGGTTTTAACCATCTGCCAGGAATAAGGAAGCAGTTTTACAGGGTATGGGCCTGTGGAGTTTTAGGAAACTGTCATGATGTGTTTTAGAAATCTATCAGACGGAGCAATGTATTGTTTCCTTTCTGTCTGAGGCTGAATTTAATTCCCAGATTTCCAAACAATTGAATTGACCTACATTGAACAGGTTTGCAGACATTGCTAATTGTAATAAGAATGGTGACATTTCTCAAACATCCCTTCCTTGTTGTTGTTGTTAGGTGCCATCGAGTTGGTATCCAACTCATAGCGACCCTCTGTACAACAGGGGAAACACTATTGTCAGTGCTTCTCTGATGTTCATAGGGTTTTTAAAGGCAGATTGATTTTTGGGAGGGGGTTGCCAGGTCCTTCTCCCAAGCCTACAGCGTCTGGTGTTCCCAGGCGGTCTCCCATCCAGGTACTAACCAGGCCCGACCTGCTTAGCTTCCGAGATCTGACGGGATCGGATGCCACAGGGCTACAGCTGCAGGCATCCCTTCCTTAGGAACCCAGTTTTCATATGGCTAAAAATCCCGCCCCACAGGCAGGGGCAAGATCTCAGGACAGAGTCAAGAGACCTAGGGCTTGGCCTTGACCTTGCCACTCACCAGTTGTGCTATTTTGGACTCAAGCTTTTCTGAATTATTTTTTCCCCTATTTTCATTAAACTTCTCTGAACCTGTTTCCTCATGGCAAACTTACGTGTTGGGCTTCCTGATGTATTTCAAGACCTTTCTAACATCTACAATTCTAACTAAATACAAATTTCCAAAAGCTCAGTGAAATGTTTTTAAATGAAAGAAATGAGGGGCTGGGGGTGTACCTCAGAGGCAGAGTGTGTGCTTAGCGTGCACAAGGCCCTGGGGTCAACCCACAACAACCCTCCTCCCCCCAGAAAATGAACTAGATGAGAAAAAGAAAAGAATAAGAAAAAGAAGATTTGGAAAGAAAGAATTCAGGGCTTCTTTGCCTTCGTTAATTTTTAGTTCTGAGACTACCATCTTTTTCTCTTATTTTAGTGGGGAAGATAGAAGTGTTTAAAAAGAAAAAGGCAGAAATAGAAAGCAGAGGCACAGGAAGGGAAGAGGCAGAGAGGAAGAGCTGAACAGCGTGGTACCAGAAGCTGCAGCCCCCAGGCCTGCTGTTCCTCTCTTCTGCCAAGAGCAAAGCACAGCCCCCACCCCCTGAGACAGTGGGGCCCAACCCAGCAGGAGGTCCCACTCTCAGAGATCATAATTCAACTCACTTTAACAAATATTTACAGAATCCCTTCTTCATATGGGGAGAACGGCAGCATTGGACCTTGGGAACTTGCAGAGAATTGGGGAAGACGAGATCCTTATGGAAAAATGATCTCAGGCAAGGGAGACTCCAACCCAAGGTTGTATGGTAGGAATGGGACACTGCAGGGGAGTCAGAGAATGAGGGGACTTGTGTGGGTCTGGCCAGGGTGCGGAGGAGAGGTGAGGCTTGATGGATCATGAGGTCAGGTAGTAGGAATGTGTGCAGGCAGGAAAAAGAGGGAAGAATGTTCTAAATCCATCTGCTCTTTGTCCTGACACTGTTCCATTACATGACTGGCCTTTCAAGAACTGTCTCCCACTTTCCTTTGAGGTACTCAACTATCATTGAGTTCAGCCAGAGTGTATGTATCATTGGTGAAAGAATCGGCACTTTTCTTCCGAAAGGACCATTTGTCCAACAGGTTGAACATTCCTATTTCCTGTTACTGTGAGGCTCATTTCCTCAAAGTGTTTTATTGTTTATCTTTTCTCCATTAAGATCGTATTCTGCAGTGGATTTCCCCAGGCTCAGTTGGTGGGCTTATCCTCTCATTGGGGGTTTCCCATTGTTCTTTGCAAGATGATCCACGAATGTGAATGATTTATTACCTCTTTTCTCCTATCCCTCCACATGTGCAGCTCTATATTTAGCTTGGGAGGCTGGGGACAGAGAAAAGAAAAAATAAACGCTTGTATGTGGTGTAGGTTCATTTTCATTCATGCTAAGGATCAGACCTTCCATGTCAGACAGGCAAACAAATGGTCTGGCTTCTGCACTGAGGCCCTGTTTTAGAAGATGCATAATGCCTGCATTTAGTGCACACACGCATGTGCACATACACCCACATCAGAAAACAATGGTTTGGGAAACAGGCAGAAGCAAATCAATAAGTGTTATAGCTTCATTTACGTGCAGCCTAGCAGCGGCGTACCAGTGAACACAATGGGAGATAATCTTTGGAAATCACATATTTGATAAGAGACTTGGGTCCAGAATACAAAAAGACCTTTTACAGCTCAATTATAAGACAAATAACTGAACAACAACAAAAAAAAATGGGCAAAAACTTTGAATAGACATTTCTTCACAGACAATACAATGGAAGATGGTCAATGCCATTAGCCATCAGGGAAATGCAAGTCAAAACCACAATCAGATACCATTTCCTGTCCCCTAGGATGGCTGGAATAACAAGGCAACAAGAGTTGGTGAAGATGTGGAGAAAATGCGACCCATATATGCTCTTAGTGGGAGGGTAAAATTGTACAACTGTTTTGGAAAACACTTTGGCAGCTTATCAAAAGGTCAATTTCTCAAAAACAGAGCCAGGTGCTATGACGCATGCCTGTGATCCCAGGAACTCTGGAGGCAAAAGCTGGAGGATCGTGAGTTTGAGGCCAGAAAAGCCTGCACAATTTAGCAAGTCTCAGATTCAAAATAATCCATAAAGGAAGAGAAGCCAGGTACTGTGGCCCACACCTGTAATCCCAGCGACTGAGGTGGTGGAGGCAAGAGGATCACAAGTTCGAGACCAGAGGCAGTCTTTGTAATTTAGTGAGACCTTGTCTCAAAAAAGTAAAAAAAAAAAAAAAAAGAAAAGAAAGAAAAAGGGCTGAGAGTGCAGCTCAGTGGTCCAGCACTTGCAAAACATGCAAGTGCAAGTCCCTGGGTTCAAACTCCAGTACCACACACACACAAAAAAAAAAAAAAAACATGAAGAGGGGCTAGGATACAGCTAAATCATAGAGCACTTGCCTAGCATGTTAGAGCATGCAGGCATGAGGCCCTGGGTTCAACCCCAGTACCACACGCACACACACACACAAAAGACAATGTTCAGTGAAGAATCCTTTTAATAGAATGTGCAGTATGATGTGAATGTACTATACATATGTGAAATATACACATATAAAATAGTGGTTACATTCAGGTCTTGGGAGGGCAGGTGGGATTTTTCTTCTTTTTCTTTCCCCCATTTTCACATAATGAGCTTTTATTACTTTTAAAATAAAATAACTTTTAATTCATTAAAATAATTAAAATTGTGCTCTTTCCCTGCAGAAAATAATTATGGCTATGAAGTGTTGACTGCACTTTCTGGTCATCAGGGATCTCCCTGCTCAGACTTCAATGCTCATGCAAATCACACAGGATCTTGTTAAAATGTGAGTGGACTCAGGAGATCTGGGGGTCCTGAGCACCTGCACTTCTAACAAGCAACAAGGGTTCCACCTCCACAAGCTTGGGCCACACACCACATTTCGAGTTGCAAAAGACCTAGGAATTTCTTGAGAGAAATGGTCTAAAAACCAAAAACAACCAAATTTAAAAAAATACATAGATTAGGGATCATTCGAGTCAATGAAAGGTTCCTATAAACTGGTACCATGCAGAGCCAGGTAGCCAAACGTCCTCCCAGGTTATAAAACCAAAAGGCCCTTTTTGTTCATATGAAGTGAACTGAATTCCATTCAGATATCCTTGGAACCAATCCATGATTCCTTCCCTTTCAGTAAATTGACCCTTAGCTGTTGGCTTTCGCAAAATAAAGCAATCAAGAGTCAAGAGGCTTTCTCTGTGAAATATACCAATACTTTCTCACTCGTTCCCAAGGGCTTTCCCTGGGCAATAACTCAGCTGAACCTTCTCCAGTCTGTCTATGACATTTAGAAAATGCAGCTGTTTTTCTGCTCTATAACCCTTAGGTATAAAGGCTCACCGCCTTATATACTGTTGCTCATGGTACTGCCCCATTGTGCAGACAGTGGCTGTATGAGTTTCCTGTTGCTGCTATAACAAATTACCACAAACTGAATGGCTGAAAATAATAATTTCTTTTTTCCTTAAAATGCTGGAGGTCATAAGTGTAAAGTCAAGGTGTTGTCAGAGCCAAATTCTTTCTGGAGGCTTCAGAGGAGAACCCTTCTTCTGTTATCAAAGGACATCATTGCAACCCCTGATTCCATCCCTGCATTTCCTTTATCTGCCTGGGACCCTAAATGCCTCTCTCTTATAGGGGCCCTTGTGATGATCTTGGGCCCACCCGAATAATTCAGAAGAATCTTTTCCATGTCAAGATCCTCGACTTCATTATGTCTGCAAAGTCCCTACTACCACATAAGCTAACATATTCACAGGTTCTGAACATCTTTTTTTTTGCTGTTAGGTGCCATCAAGTTGGTGTCCAACTCATAGTGACCCTACGTACAACAAGTAACACACTATTTTCAGTGTTTCTGTGCTGTTCATAGGGTTTTCAATGGCTGTTTTTTGGGAGTGGGTTGCCAGGTCCTTCTCCCAAGCCTACAGCACCTGGTGTTCCCAGGCGGTCTCCCATCCAAGTACTAACCAGGCCCCACCCTGCTTAGCTTCCAAGATCTGACAGGATCAGATGCCATAGTGCTATGGCTGCAGGCAGTACATCTTTAGGGTGGCATTATTCAGCCTATCACAGTGGTCTATATACCCATATCTACTCACTTCTTGTTGAGTTTGTCTTTCTACTGATAGTTTGAAACCCAGAGCTCACCATAGTTAAAGTTACCAACCATAGAGTGGTATTGTGCAAATTCAAGTGAAAACACTGTATTGATTTTATTTTCTTTTTTTTCTTTAGTAGTGTTGGGGAATGAACATGGGGCCTCACACATGCTAGACAAGAGCTCTATAATTGAGCTACAACCCCAGCCTGACTCTGGATTGATTTCTTATTGCTGTATAACACATTGCCACAATGTTTGTAGCTTAAAGTACTGTAAATTTGCCACCTGATAGTTTCTATAGGTCAGGAGTCCAGGCAGGAAGAGATGGAGGAGGAGGCAATGTGATACCAGAAACAGAAATTGGAGGATGGGCTTCGAAGATGAATCAGGGACCACAAGCCAAGGAATATGGGCAGCCACGAAAAGCTGAAAAAAAACAAGGAAAAAGATTCTTCCCCAGACCCCCCAAAAGGACCCAAACCTTCTGACTTTATCTCCTAGATGCTAATTTCAGACTTCTTCCCACCAGAAGTGAACAGAAGAAATTTCTGGTGCTGTAAGCCACTAAGCTTGCAGTGATTTGCTGGAGCAGCCACAGGAAGCTACCACACTCTTACTGCCTTAACCCATTCAAGGTTACCATGTACCGGAATCACTGGGAGTTCCGCCCACCTCCAGAGCTCCTGATCCAAGAGATGGCAGATGAGGCTGAGACTGCAATTCTAAGCCTACACTCTGAACAGCAGTGGCCAAGAAACTAGTTAAAATCCAGGTTCCCTGGAAGATAACTTTTCATTCAAGAGGTCAAGCATCCTCCACAAGCATCGGTGGTTAATTCTACTGAGTGGTCGATAATCACACAGGGAGACATGAAATTTAGTCTGAGCTGCTCCAAGTATGGGAACCCCTTACTGTCTGGCAAGCCAGTGGCAGAGAAAGGCTTCAGGGCCTCCTCGCACTGATTTGTTGCCCAGAGGGGTCACTAGCTGTGCCTCTGAATTGGTTACCCCGAGTGACTATTGGATAGGTCATAGGGGGACCCCACTATGTACACATAGGAGACATTTACAGGGTGCACAGACTGCTGCTCTTACACCAAGAGACACACTGCCTCAGTTTCCCCCACCCTACCGAAAGCAGACAGGAGAGAGTGGGTTGCAGGCAGAGGCACCCTCCAACTCTGTCCGAGGAAAGAGCCCTCGAAAGATGCCAGGCAATCTCAGTAATGTTGAGCCAAGCCTGGTCAACACAGAGAGCAGCATTAGAAAGGAAAACTTGGGCTGGTGGGAATCGGAGAAGGAAGCCAAAAGGGGAAAAAAAAAAAAGAGGAGGTGGAAGAATAAGAAAAAGGAAATCAGCAAAAGACAGATTGAGAACAGTCGGTGATTATGAGTAAGACGTGAGAACAGCAAGGGGACCAACTGCTGTGGGTCCGAGCCAAGGACACTGTGGGGGTGGGAGAATGGGGTTTGAGCAGCCGGTGGCTTCTGGCAAAGCAAGGGTGCTGTGCTGTGACACTTGTCCCCCACCTCAGGGTCCCCTTAACACAGGTGAGCATGCCCGCTACATCACCAGCAGTGAGGAGCAGTGAGCAGCTAGATGGTTTGAGCTCCTAGACAGAAAGAGCTTACCCAAGAAAAATTAATTCTGGGTTTACCACTTTGTTACAGAGATAAAATGCTTTTTCTTGTAATACAACCTTCATGAAAATGAGACAACCAGGGGAAAAAAGAAAAGAAAAGAAAAGAAAAGAAAAGAAACGAAACATTGATTACTACCCAAAGGGAACAGGTGTCAATATTTATATAAATACATCTTCGTGAATACTTACGTATAGGTTTCCACCGATCTACATACATCCATAAAATCAAAGTGTGGAGGTCACTCTCCAATCAGAAGGCATGCCTTCTGAAGAAGCCACCCCTGAGGAGTAAACGTGAGGCTGGATTCACCCACACTGGGAAGAACTTGGGGCAGCCCTGGCTGCTCCAGAAGTGGAATAACTGGGAAGGGAGCACTTCCTGAGAGTGTGGCGTGGGCTTCTCACCCTCCAGGGGCATGAATTCCTTCAGCTTCCTCACACACCTTTTGAGAGAGGTGGCCCAGCTCCTGTGAAGTCAGGGGTAGGATTTGAACCCCGGTCTGCCTACCTTCCAAGCCTGCCCCTAGGCTGAAGCAAGGAGCTACTCCCCAGCTGCGTGTGTGTTGTTGGAGGTGACAAAGCGCCACCCACCTTCACCCCTTGCCCTTCTCACATGGATTTGATAATTATCTTCTCCAGGGAGGGAGCCAGGCACAAGTGGCCCAGCAGCGAGGTGACACATGCAATAGATGTCAGGAAGAGGTGGGAAAACCTTCCCCCATGGGCCTGGCCCTGAAAGCAGACCTCAGACCTCAGAGCCCAGACCCCAAGCCCCACCCAGACAGGCTCACAAACCCTGAGCTTAGCCGTCGCCAAAGGACATCTCTTCCACAGAGGAAATGGAGCAGCATTTTCTAAGATGTCAATCTGCTCGCACCACCCACGCAAAACTCCTTAGCAAAGTGGAAGTCAATGCAGAGAGAGGATTAAGCTTCCATAGCCACCCTCCTACGTATTTTTTTCCAGGCCTTTAGCTGGGGTACAAAGACGCACAGCACACACTCAAAGGTCAATTAGTAAAATCGGCTTCCTAAGTGGCATTTTGCCCTGATAAGTTTAAATTACAAAACCACTGTTTTCAAATGCATGTGTGGCAGAGAACACAGGAGTGGGAAGGATAATGGGCGTGCTGTTCAGTGGTGAAAAATAATGCTGTACTGCTTTATAATTGCTTCAGAATCAGTCGTTTAACAGTACAAAGAAAAAAATTAACTGAGATAAAATTCCCTTTTGGGGATGTAATTATGATTATTCTAAAGCAATCATTATTCATTTTACATATTGGGAAATTGCTCCCAAAATATGACCTGTTTGGAGATGGAAAGCTACTTCAATGCAATTCTAATAAAGGATTTTGATTCTTTATCTCAAATTCAATTGCACTTTAAGAAATCAAAACAAGTGTAGCAGTTTTTAGAATTACCAATTGTGATTGCCTTGTAAAAGAGGGACATTATGTAGGTTGACGGATGGTCTAATATTTTATCCTTGTGTGTACTACGGCTTTCATGTGTGACCCACAAACACAAAGGGTATTTTTAAACTCATGACTAGACAAAGGAGGGACAGAAAAATGAATAGAAGTATGGTTTGGGGCAGATCAGATGACAGACGGAAGGCAGAACTATCTACCTCCTGGTTTACCTTCTGTCTTTGACATGGAGGGAAAAAAGGAAAGAAAGAACAAAATGCAAAGTGGATGCCATTCTGAAAGGGTGCCTCCAGTAATCTGAATGTGAGAAAGAGAAAAATACGGAGTAGCTATTGTTTAATTCCCTGTACCAGCTCTGTAAGCCTACTATTGTCCTCAGCCTCCAAGCAGAAAAACTGAAGCTCAGCTAATAGGGCCTGAGGTGAGGTTTGATCCCAGGTCGGCCTGCTCTTTAATCATTCATTCATTCATTCATTCATTCATTTAGTAAGCATTCAGTGAGAGATTGAGGACACAGAGAGAACAGGGAGGAGAGTCTAGCTGGTCTTCAGGGCATCTCCAGGCAAATTGGGAATGAACCTCTCTGCTGTGGGCTGAGCATTTATGCTCCCTGATTTGATATGTTGAAATTCCCAAGGTGATGGTATTAGCAGGTGGAGTTTCTGGGAATTGATAAGGGCTTCAGAGCACAGCTATTAGGAATGGAGTCAGTGCCCTTATAAAGGGGACCACTAGGGCCCCCTAGCCCCTTTCATCACATGAAGACACAGGGAGAAGATAAGCTATGAGCCAAGAAGAAGCCCTCACCAGACAACTGCTGCTGACTCAGTCTTATACTTACCAGTCACCAGAACAGTGAGAAATATATCTCTATTATTTATAAGCCACCCAGTCCATGGGATTTTTGCTAGAGCAGCCCAAATGAACTAGGATAACATCCTAGTCCTTTAACCTTAGTTCAGAATTTTGATCCTGTCAGTCACATCTCTGAATTCTGCAGGACTTTACAGACATGCTCATAGACCGTTTGGACCACCAGGGACAGAAGATACACCAGGAGTCTGGATTGAACCAAGAGTCTACAGGTCAAATAAAGGGAGTGAAACATTGATTCAACACATCATGGCAATAATATCAGAACAAATAAGCCTGGAGGTACAGCTTTACCTGAACCATGTGCTTTTAGCACTCTCTAGTGAATGAGGAAGCATGGGCCAGCGGTATTCTTTTTCACCTCTCAGTGATGAGGAAACAGATCCAAAGGGATGAGATAACTTGTCTAAAAGAAAACAGCAGGTGACATAGTCAGTACACACACTTTTGATAGTAGGGCTGGAGAGTGAACCTAGGGCCTTGTGCATGCTAAGTATGCACTCTACATCTGAGCCAACCCTCCCCTCCAGTCCCACTTTCCTTTTTTTGTGTGTGCTACTGGGGGTTGAACCCAGGGCCTTACGCCTGCATGCTTTGCAAATGCTGGACCACTGAGCTGTGCCCCAAGCCCCCTTTTTTTTTTTTTTTTTTTTTTTTTTTTGCTTTTTGAGACAGGGTCTCGCTAAGTGATGCAGACTGCCTCTGGTCTCGAACTTGCAATCCTCCCGCCTCCGCTTCCTGAGCCGCTGGGATTACAGGTGTGTGCCACCACACCTGGCCTCAGTCCCACTTTTCTAAGTGGATGCTGATATTCATAGGTGGGAAGGGAAGGTTGGAGGAGCCCTTATGACTCCAGTCAATAAGTTCCATTTTAATCATCCATGAGCCTTAGCACCACAGTTAAGGCACTACTTCATTCTGAGTCTTGGTATTCTCTTCTGCAAAGTTGTGATAATGGTTTCCTGCCTACCTCTATTTCCTGAGCCCACTGAGGAAATAGTTGGCGATGTGTAGAGTGCATCCACAAATGTATGGTAGATTGACACTTAGGAGGTGAGCATATTTGAAGAGAAAGAGGTGATCACAGGGAATGAGAATATATTAAATCACAGCAGTTTGCTCCCCATCCCCAACCTCATTGCTTTCCGAGATAAAGTTTCTAGATGGAAGAATGGGGACATCCTTGACATCCTGTGTGGACTTCACAAGGTGTTAAAGCAGAGGGATGGGCATTCACAGAGAAGAGAGTTCTGAAACCATATCATACGGCCTGTTAGGGTAGCAGAGACTGGCATGCTGCAGATGTTCCTTGACCTGGGTTGCCTTGTGGTACAAGAGCTGGCTCCTTCTCCAGGAGACCATTTCTGGGCATTGCCATATGCAGGAAGTTGAACAATTGTTATATCTGTTCCTCTTTCTGGGGTTTAAATGGATCTTGCTCGCTTGCATTTTGGAAATCCCTCTGCTAACAGGTGCCTTGTCCAGCTGAACAGCTGAATAAACCTAAAACTTTGTGTGTGCTAAACAGAGGGTAGCCTTTTTCCATAACAGAAGTTGTCATTTCCTTGTGGACAACACACATAAATGGGTGCTGGGTGTCAGCAGAATCAAGGATTATCCAGGTAGCCAAAAACAATCATGCTCAGAGAATCCTGGTCAATGAATTGAGGTCAACCTGAAGGAAGAAAGATTGTCAGGATCAATATTTCTACCCATAAGGTAGATGAAAATTTAGGCACATTCACCAAAAATAGGAGGAATAGCTAATAGGTTAGGTTGAAGAATCCAGATGCAGAATGGTGCATGTAAGATATGATATTTTTACGTGAACAAGAATTTTAAAGATCTTTATGTTTCAGGTGGGAGTGCAATTCAGTGGTAGAACACTTGCCTATCATGTGTGAAACTCTGGGTTCAAACTCCATTACCCCCCAAAAAAGAAACAAGTGTTCAAAATTATATGAATTCAAATGGAGGAGAGACTTGTTCATTCAATGCAGATTCACATATCTGCCACATGCTGTACATGTGTGTGACAGAAGTTACAGTGGTGACCAAAAAACAAATGTCCTCTCTATGTGGAGCATCCAATCTACTGAGGGAAATGGACAAGAGAGAAACTGAGGGCTGGGGGTGTAGCTCCATGGTGGAGCTCATGCTTAGCATGAGTGAGGCCCTGGGATTCGATGCCCAGCACCAAAAAAACCCCAAGAACAACGACTAGAAAAAAAAAAAACCAGGAAAGAAACACAGCTTAAGTAGTACCAATGAAGACTGAGAAATTGCATCCATTGAGGTAGAAGGGAAGCCAGAAATGTGTGGGTTCACGGAAGCCAAGACAAGAACATGTTTCAGCTGGACATGTGGGCTCACGCCTGTAATCCCAGGGACCAGCAACTCCAGAGGTGGAGGGAGGAGGATCGCAGGTTTGAGGCCAGAGGCAGCCTGTGTAACTTAGTGAGACCCTGTGTCAAGATAAAAATATAAAAAATGGGCTGGGGGTGCAGCTCAGTGTGAGAGTACTTACCTAGCATGCATGAGGCCCTGGGTTCAACCCCCAAGTACTGCAAAAAAAGAGAGAGAGAGAGGGAGAGAGAGAGAGAGGAAGAAGAAGAAGAAGAGGAGGAGGAGGAGGAGGAAGAGAACAACAACAATGATGATGAGGACTATGTTTCTAGAAGAACAGAGGTGTGCAGAGCAAGAGTGCTATTTTGCCACATGGCAAACATTTGTGGTCTTGACAAGAGTTTTGGCGACATGAGGCTTCTTGTAGGGGGCTTCAGAGAGTGGGAAGTAAGGGACTCTTCTAAGATGTTCTGCCAAGAACGGGAGCAAGAAAATGATGTGATGTGACTCAGTGGACATGAGCTGGTTAAAAGGGACAGATGAATGATGCAGGAGAGATAGCAGCCATGTTGCAGGAGTGGAGTCTTGGGAAGGAAGGCTGTGTCCTGTGGCCTTATTGGCATAGCAGAGACTTCCATGAGTTTAGAGAAATTTATGTTCAAAAGACTTTCAGGTTTTAGTTAGCTACAAGTTCAAAGCCTCATGGGTTCCTCAAAACACTTTTCACTCATTTTGGGGGACGTGCCTGTGATTCCAGCACGTAGGGGATTGAGGCAGCCTCCCAAATCTCTGGGATTACAGGTGTGGGCCATGGTTCTTGGCTGAATTCTACACTTTAAATGTCTAATTTTATGTTGTGTGAATTTTACCTTAATTTTAAAAAATTACTAGAGTATTTCTAAGGCAGGATCAGAGAGAATTCCAACCTCAACAGCTGGACAGTCACATGTTATTTGGAGTGCTCTCCCTTGAAGAGGAACTTTCAACAATTAGAGAATACCTTACAATCAGCGGGATGCTGACAGATTTTTAAAACATTCATGAAAGTTTATAAATCATTGAAAACTTTGATTTTTTATAAGAATCATGGGTGCTCATTACCACCTTGGAATAGAAGAAAGCTTCCTCAAGAGTAGATGATAGAGTTTGGGAAATACACAGTAACTTGGGATGGAAAATGTTTTAACAATCACTATTGTTGAGAAATGATAGTAGTGAGATCCCCATCCTGAAAAGTATTCAATGGATGGGTCACAAGGGATTCCTGAATGTGGAGAATCGGAGTGGAAAAGTTATCATGTTCCCTTTAACTCAGAGAGATGCTGTGATACATTTTCAAGAATCACTTGGGAGAGGAGATAGCAAATTTCTAGTCCAAAGCAACATTATTTTTCCTAAGACATTTGTTCATTTGATTCTTTGCGGTACTTAGGGGTTAAACCCAGGTACTTGCACACATTTTGCAAGTGCTGTAACACTGAGCTGCACTCTCACTCCATTTTTTAATTTTTTTATTTAGAGATAGAGTCTCACTTAAGTTATGCAGGCTGCCTCAGGCCTCGACTCACTATCTTCCTGCCTCAGCCTCCAGAGTTGCTGGGATTAAAGGCGTGCTCCAACCCCCCATGCCCAGCTCAAAGTCATTGTTATCAGGTAATTGGGAAATGTATTAAGAGTAAGAGAAATCACTATCAGCTAATACAGATGATGGGCCAGTTAAATACTTGTTGAGTTCTATGCATAAATTTCATCTGCAAAAACAGGGACATGCTGTCACATCGGCTATATTTTTAATGAGGGCATTTGTTGTGAGATCCTGTTGCACTGCTGTGAGCTGTGATCTAAATTCACAGATGCAAGTAACTCAGCCACAGTTCAAAAGTATAGAGTGTCCCATGAAAGACACAAGTAGCACAGATGGACGTGGCCCAGACTTCTAGATTGAAATGCTCAGTACAAACCGAAGAAAAATCTCTTGCCAATTGCTCTGATCCACAGGAGACAGCATGCATGTGATGACCTGGGACTTTTAAGTTAGGATCTGCTTTTAGCCAGCTTTGAGATCCAAGGCCCCCTGGGCTCCTGCTGGTTCACAGTTTGCCTGCACTCTCCCCACTTCTAGCTTGCGATTCTGTAAGATCCCCTGCAGGATGAAGCCATTTTCCCACTCCCTTAGCTGAGCTGGACACTGAATCTAAAAGGGGACCCCAGATTGGATCCCTGACAGAGGTCTTGCACTTGTCCCTGTATTCCAGACCAGCAATATTATAATATAGAAACATCTATAGGCGGTAACGTGACGGAGTGGACAGAGCTGGGCTCAAATCTGAATCTAGATTTGCTGTGTACTCAGTGAGTGATGTGGGAGACTTGACCTAACACCTCCAAGACACTGTTTCCTTAACAAAGAAAGGTCGCTATATAGTAAGATAACTAGGAAGGCAGGAGAGGGAAGCTGGGGTCTGCACCTGCTGCGCAGGGAGGGGCTCAGGACAGCTAGGGGCACAGACAGCAGAACACCAACCATATGCCACCTAGTAGGTGACTACAAGAGCCCCCAGAGGACAATTAGACCCTTAACTTCCTCTTCTTCCTCTTCCTCCTCCTCCTGATTCTCCTCCTCCTCCTCCTCCTTTTTCTTCTTTGTCGTTGTCTTCTTCTTCCTCTTCCTCCTCCTCCTCTTCTTCTTCTTCCTCTTCTTCTTCTTCTTCTTCCTCTTCCTCCTTCTCCTCTTCTTCCTCCTCCTCCTCCTTCTCCTCCTTCTTTTTCTT
>VMDO01022614.1:0-33142 GCA_007922755.1 Pedetes capensis | reverse complement strand
ATTTCTAGTCCATTTATATTGACCTCATTCTTATCTTCCCTCCCCCTCTTTTAATGTGATCTGACCTTTGAGTAGGATTTTTCCTTCTTGTAATTTTGAGTCAGCTCTCTCATATGAGTGAGAACATGTGTTGTTTCTCTTTCTGAGCTTGTGTTCGTTCACTTAAAATAATTTTCTCTAATTCCATCCATTTTGCTGCAAATGACCCTATTTCGTTTTTCTTGATTGCTGAATAGTATTCCATTGTGTATATATACCATAGTTTTTTTATCCATTCCTCTGTTGAAGGGCACTTTGGTTGATTCCATATCTTTGCTATTGTGAAAAGCGCTGCATTGAACATGGAGAGGCAGGTGTCTCTGTGGTATGATAACTCATCTCCCTTTGGGTAAATTCCCAATAGTGTTATAGCTGGGTCATATGGTAGATCTAAAAAATTTAAAATTCTTAATCTTGAAATTCCTTTTCTTGACACCAATCCTTATTGCACACCATGTTACTGTTCATCAATTCTTCGTTTGCCTTGTATACAAGTTAATGCTTTCCTGCTCTCTTAAACTTAAGCATGAACACATGATATACATTGTTGTTGTTGTTAGGTGCTGTCGAGTCAGTATCCGACTCATAGAGACCCTCTGTACAGTAGGGGATACACTATTGTCAGTGCTTCTTTGCTGTTCATAGGGTTTTCAATGGCAGATTGATTTTTGGGAGGGTTTGCCAGGTCCTTCTCCCAAGCCTACAGCTTCTGATGTTCCCAGGTGGTCTCCCATCCAGGTATTAACCAGGCCCGACCCTGCTTAGCTTCCAAGATCTGATGGGATTGGATACCAGAGGGCTACCACTGTAGGTGATGATATACATAAGCTATTGAAATTCAAGTAAACAATGTATGCCACTTCTTTAAGAACAACAGTATCTTGTAATTTTTCTCTTTGCTGTAATTAAAAGTATTGTTCTACATTGTGGCTCTTTCACTGGCTTGGGTTCTCCAGTGCTAGCAATGATAACCTGTAATGAACATCAAATATGAACATCATACATGTACTTGTGGCTCTAGAACAGTGGTCAGTAAGCTAAGACTGTGGTATCCCATCCCATCAGATCCCAGAAGCTAAGCTGTGTTGGGCCTGGGGAGTGTTTGGATGGGAGACTGCGTGGGAATACCAGGTACTGTAGGCGTGGGAGACAGACCTGGCAACCCACTCCCAAAAATACATCTGCCATTGAAAACCCTATGAATAGCAGAGAAGCACTGACAATAGTGTTTTGTCTGTTGTATGTAGGATCTCTATCAGTCAGACAGTGACTCTACAGCACCTAACAACAACAAGGGGCTCTACTACATTCTTGTCATTAAGGCTGATTCTACTTTTAGGAGGAAACTCTTACCCTGTCATTTCTTGAATGCCTTCCAGCCTGGGGGCTCATTTTCTGGCACTATATTTGACAGTGTTTCTCTGCTATTCATAGGATTTTTTATAGCTAATTGTTTCAGGAGTAGGCTACTGAGTCCTTAGCCCTAGTCTGTCTTAGTCTGAAAGCTCAGCTGAAACTTGTCCATATGTGTAGCCCTGTTGGTATCTGAAATACTGGTGGCATAGCTTTCAGCCTCATGACAACACTCAAGCCCCTATAGCCGACAAGCTGACAGACATGTAGAGGAATTTATTCTTCAACCAACCTAAATTCTTTGGTCAGTTATTTCATGTATATTTTGACTGGTTTGAGATCAATCTGCCTTTAGTCTTTTGCCCACCAATCCTTGTCAATCACCAACTCATTTAGATCCCAAAATTCTCCTTTCCAGGCTTTTTAGTCTTTCTTGAGAAACTCATAGACAGTGATGATTAGTTCCAATACGAATGCATTCTCCCTAACTTAGCAGGATCCAAAATGCAACTCAGCAATTCTTTAGTCTCCTCTAATTGACTCCCAATTATGATTCCTGCATTATAATTCTAACAGCTGTTCCAAACTATCTTCAAGCCCCAATTACAACCCATTCATTCATTCAATAAATAATATTTTTAGCATTTATTTTACACCAGGCTCTCGGCTAGCTCTAAGAGAAACAACAATGAATATAATCTGCATGGCCTGTGGCTTCATGGAATTATATTAGGACAGACAAGAACCAAGCAGCTAAGGTATACTGTGATTAGTGCCTTAATATGGAGAGCAGAGATATGCAGTAGACCTCTATCACAATTTGTCTCTACTCATGTGTTCTGCTTCCTGAAGTTAAAAGCTAGAATAGTGCTTTCCTTTCCTAAGCATCCCAGAGTTTATGCCTATGATCAGGGTTCACCAATCATATCCACCAACATGTCAATTCTGTTGTCTAGTTTAGATGGAATTTAATCTGTCAAGAGTAGGAGAGAAACAGCCAGCATTCAGTTAGCTGTGACGAAGGACTAAATGGTGGCAACTGGCAGTGTCCAGTGCTAGTGGTCTTTTTGGTGATCAGCCATTACCAAGATGGGATAGGGTTTCCTCAGGAGCATGTAGGTGGTAAACTCAAGCATTTATTTTCCTGTTAATGTAGTTTCCAAGCCTGATTATCTAGCCCTCTGCCCTGAAATAATGTCAGCTGTTGAATATTTTTTAATGAAGTCTTTTTCTGCTGAAATGATCTAGTATGTTCTTTTGTTTATAGCTAAGAATCCTAACAGATATAAGAATGTTTGAGAATATGCAGGAGGGAGTCTGGGTGAAAGTAGGTTGCAACACATTGCTCAGAGAAATCCATGTTTAATCTGAGATTGAAAGGAGAGGCAAGATTAATTCAAATGAAGCAAATGGAGAGCAAGTTTCCAGGGAGAGGAGATTGTTGAGACATGAGATAACATAGCAAACTGATAGAACTCAGTATGACAAGTGCATAGTGAGGGTAATGAGGTAGGGCATAGAGGCAGTTGTGAAAAATGAAGCTACAGAAGTAAGCAATGATCCTTTCAGTTTAACCAGAAAAACTGTGTAAGGAGTTTGAATTTTATCCTAAGATCAATGGGAAGCCTATGGAATAGTGAAGGTAAGAGAGTGAAATAATTGGATATGCACTTTAGGAAGATCACTTTGACTACAGTAGGAAAAATATATTGCAGTGAGATAAGAGCTAGGGCAGGGAGGTAGCAGTGATTTGAGTCAGAACTGGTGGGAACCTAACCAGAGTGGGAGCAGGAAGGAAAATAAATATATTTGTTTGAGAAAATACCATACTTTATAATTTAATTTATAGAGATGACTGAAGTTATCTGATGTACACTGCTGTAAGCATCCCCCATTGCACTTCAAGATTTGTTCATTTATGCTCCAATACTTATCTTTTTATCATATGCTAGAGATAATTCCAGGTATCATGAGGACCATCATTGAATAAGATGAGGTACCTGTTCTCACAGAGAACAAAGAAGGCAAACAGTAAACCAATTAACAGTGGGAAGGGTTATTCAAGTGAGTGGTTCATGTCTTATTAAAATTTAAATAGGAAGATGTGATAAAGTGTGACCTGAGAGCAGGCTCATTGACAGTGGGACGTCAGAGAAGGCCTATGTATCACATCTGAGATGTGGGATGGGAGGGAGCATTCAAGATAGAGGGAAATGTTAGTGAAAATGCAAATGGGAAATGAGCTTATGAGTTTAAGGAATACTGGAAGAAAGTGAGTGATGTTGAATCAGGGAAGAGTAGTGTAGGGAAGAAAGGCTGAATGGGGAGACAAACATAAGGCAAGTTATAGAAGGTCTTGAGGGGCCATTAAGGAATTTAGATTTTATTCTAAGCACAAAATTATGATATTTTTATCCTTTCTCTTCTTAGCTCCTAATTCAGAGAAAAATAACATTATTACCTAAACCCTACTAGAGATTTTTAAATTAAAAATCATCCTAATATACCTCTCCTTTTTCTCCATTGAATAAAAAATACATTCAAGGTGTTTATTTAACAAATATTTATTAAAATCCTCCTCTTATATGTCAGATAGTATGTCTATTATAAAAGGAGCTCTTCTTCACTCTTATTCAGTTATGTTCCTATAAAATTTCAGATCAGACCTTTTTCAGTACTGTGATATTTTTACTGTTTCTTATCCCCTTACTCTACTTCCTGCATATTTATCAGTGAAAACCTGCTTACAAAATCCTAGGACTTCTACATCTCACCCTACTGACTCTGCTACATCATTTGACTCTATTGATTATCTTGTGAAAGTCTCCTTGGCTTCTAAGCCCATGAATTTCCTGCAATTGCCCTCTTTCTGACTGTCTGTTATCAGTCTCATTCACTGCCTGCTGCTATTTAGTATGCCCCAGAGTGTGGGCTTTTCAGAATTTTCATCCCTGACTTCTTTCTCTTATTTATTCTATAATTTTTTTTTCTTGAAAATTTCTGATCTAATCTATAGCCTTGGGCTACCATTTCAAAAAAGGATTTACTGTTTCTTTATTTTTTTATTGGGATATACCACCAGACTCTTGAGCTCAAAGCCTTTTGACTAAAATATTTTCTTGCTTGCTTTTAAACTTTGCAATTCTCTTGTATCTTGTAATCTCATTTTAGTCCTACTACTACAATTTCCTTTTTGTGAATTTCATTCTCTTGCCTAAACTATTACCATGGTCATCCTCTCTTTCCTCTAATTTTTTCTTACATGTGGCCAGTAAAATTAAAGTCCTTCCAAATTAGATGTTATTCATTTTTCCTGCTTAAAAGATAGTATCCCCATGTGCTTTTTAGAGATATTTCTTATGTTACACTTTGCTTTTCTAGTTTTATCTCTATTACAATTCTTGGTACATCCTCTGTTCCCATGATCTCAGTTTCTCAGTTTGTTTGTTTGTTTGTTTGTTTGTTTATTTTTCTGTAGTGCTTGAGCCTGAACCCAGGGCCTCATGCATACAAGGTAAGTGCTGAGCTACTGAGTTGCACCCCCAGCCCCTTTGCAATTTTTACTTTTTATTTTGACACATGGAACCACTACATTGCATGGGCTGCCTCTGTCCTTGAATTTGTAATCCTTCTGCCTCATCCTTTTGAGTCCCTGGGATTACAGGATGCACAATAGCACTGAGGTAACTCATTATTCTTAAGACAAAAATACTTTCTTACCATGGATGATACTCAATACTAAGATACTAAGATACTTTCTCTTATTTTCTTCTCTTATTTCTTTCTATTCTGATTTTTCAAGTCCTGGTTCAAATATTTATGCCCTCTTATTATGTTCAAGGGGCTGGGATTTAGCTCAGTTGGTAGAGCACTGCTCTGCAGTCTCTGAGGTTCCAGGTTTGATTCCCAGCACCACAAAAATGGGAGAAGGAAATCCACTCCCAAGGCAATCCGGAAACAATCAGCCATTGAAAACCCCATGAGGGTTACTAAGAGTTGGACAGGACAGCACCTAACAACAACAACATTATGTTCAAATAATGCCCTCTTCCCCTACAAACAAAGTCAGGAATTCATTTACTCAACAGATATTTTAAGCTCTAATTACTACAGATATCTTTTGATCTGTATCTATAAATACAAAAAGGTTCCCACTGTCAGGAGCTTCAATTGGGGTATATGTGTTTGTGTGTATCTTGGCAGGGGAGGTGAGAGACAGATAATAGATTAATTTGCAGAAGGAAATAAAATATAGTGTTTCCTGTACATACTAGAGAGAAAAGAAAGCAGAATAAAGATATAGAATGTGACCTAAAGCTGGCTTCTAGATAAGGTGGTAAGGAAAAACTTCTTTGGGAGGGAGAGTTGAGTGAAATAGATGAGCAAGTTATCCAGCTATCTGGAAGCAGAATCTCCCAGGCAGAAGAACTGTACTGCAAATACCCTTAGGCTGAGTGCATCCGGTAGATAGGAAATGCTTGGGGACAAGTGAGCTTGGAGTGTAGTGTGTGAGTGAGACAGTGAAGGGGGTAATCCTGGAGAAGCCAAGGACAGGCCAAACTATTGGGGGTCTTGTAGGCCATGGTAAGAAGGGGCCCTTGCAGAATTGTGAACAGAGGAATGATATGATCTGATTAAGACCTTACAAAGATTTTTTTTTTTCTTAGTACTGGGGATTGAATTCAAGACCTCATGCATGCTTTGCAGGCACTTTACCACTGAGCTGCTCCCCCAGCCCATTTTTTATTATTTTATCTTGAGATAGGGTCTTACTAAGTTATGCAGGCTGCCTCTGGCCTTGAACTTGCAATCCTCCTGTCTCTGCCTCCCAAGTCACTAGGAATACAGGCTGTGCTACCACTCCCAGGTCCTATGAAGATAATTCTTGCTTTTATGTATGCTGTACTGTGGGGAGCCAAGAGTGGAAATAGTGAGATGCACTAAGAAATTGTTACAGTGATTGAGGCAAGAGGTAATGACAGAATAATATCATGGTGAAATCAATCCTCCTTCACAGAACCACCTACACTAAGATTTAAAATGTTGAACCTTGCAGTTCAGGTTTATGTCTATGAAGAAATAACCCCATCCTGAGCAGAGGCCATGGCTGGTCCTCTTTGTATTTTCCAGAACACCTGGCACTATGCTTCACACACAAATGGACAGGCCGAGTTGAATTTATCAGCCTCTTTCCAGCAGTTTGCACATTCTTAGAGATCTTTACATAAATTCTACCTAGTTATTTTTCTCTTATAGGATACATAATGCCAGTTCCTTCATACTTTCCTCCTGGGTCTTAATTTGCTGTCTTTTAGCCATCTTAATGTCCTTTCTCTGAACTGTAGTATAGTTGCTTCCCTTTTAAATTATTAAGAATCTTCAGTGATGATGTAAACACTGTCAGGCACGCATTTGTAAAATTCTTTTATAAACAAGCTTCTTGAGTTTTCATATTATTTTTGGAAATATTTTACTGAAATGAGTATTCTATTTGAAATAATATTTATAGATCCCAGGAAATGAGGTAGAATGGAATTTAATTCTAATAGTAACATGAGTTAGTGAAAAGTACTTTCAATCTAATATGAGAAAATTTCGTTACAAAATAGTTTCCTATAGAAGAGAGGGAGGACTTTTTAGAAAGGAGTGAATCTAGCTCATACATATAATACAATTTGACTTTTGACAGGAAGCCAATATTGGGCTTTATCGCACAATATCAGGCATGGATGATATGAGATAATTTATTTTAATTTCTCTAAGAGTCCATGTACTGGGCAGGGAGAGGGAATATAATATACCTATAATACACGATTGTTTGGAAGATTAAAAGAAAGGCTATGAGATGCTCAGATGAGTATCTAGGAAAGACATAGCACAACTCTTGGTGGGCTTTTCTTAGCTGTTCTTTTGACCATTTTTATGACCTAATTAGATTCACTCTAGCCCTTCTGTTCCCTGCTTTGCGCTCCAGAAGGCTGATCTTAGAGACAGTGTCACCTGGATCCCATTGACAGCTGTTTTTTCAGAGGGCCAGCCATTGAGGGTTCTCCCAGGAGCTGGGAGCACAAGGGAACAGAAGATGCAGGGTGCTCCTTTCCAGATCTCTTGTTGCTTTCATGCTGGGCTGAATCTTTTATACAGTTTTGCTCATAGTCCTTTCCTCATATCTCCTGCTCTCTTTGAGCTCTGCTAATACTCTGTCCTTCCTGTGTTCCTAGAGATTAGGTGAAATAAACTTCCTTATTTGTTACCTGAAACTTTGCCCTTAACTTGTGTAATCTGTAAGAAGTTCCTTTGATAAATTATCTTCCTTGAACCGCTGAAGTGAATTTTTTTTTTCTTTCTGGACTGGCACATGTTTCTAATCCTTCCTTTCAGCAATAGCTGATTCCAATAAATTGTGGAAAGACTTGAGGCCCATGAAGCATGATTTATATTCATTCAACAAACATTTGTGACTATGACTCATTTGTTATGTGCTATCTTTCAAACAAGAGGAATATTAAATAATTAAGACACAATCCTATCTCTCAAATAGTGGAGTAGGGGAGGGGAGAAGGGACAGAGGCAATATGTACAAAGATAACTAAGTGTCAAGAATATAAGAATGTATGAAAATCAAGTTAAAAGTTCCAAAAATTATAGGAAAATAAAGTTGAGAAAACCCATTCTACAAAGATATCCTAGCAAATGCTTCATAGAAAAGAGAACCTGAGAGTTTTTAAGGACAAATAGATATTCATCAGATGGAGATGGAGTGGTACATATGTACAGCCCTAGAAACCAAACAACATGGGCAACGACTCAGGATTAGAAACTTGCCTGGAATACTCAATGAATGTTTTATAAAAGTGGAATATTTTAAATAATGATTTGGATTAATTAAGATGTGGGCAAAGAGCATGGGCTTGGAGCATGATAAATGGCACTGAAGCTGTAGGGGATAATAATGGAGAGGCAATCAGGAATTAAGTCACAGAGTACTTATATGATGCTCTAGGAAGTCTGAATTATGCCATAATAGGTATATTTTCAATCAATTGATTCATTTTAAGTAACTAAATTATTGAACACATATTATCACATTGGAGAAAGAACAACAGAAGGGATATGGATGAGAAGATAACAAAATTGGAAGCTGTGAGACTTGATAGACATGCTGAGAGACTGAGAGACTGCAATAGTGCTGTGGTGCTGGAGACAATGAAAATTAGACATTCTAGAAACTTTTGTTAAGTAATTTGGGTTAGATTTAGTGATGTACTATATGGGAGAGCAGACAAAGACATCTGGGGTGGCACCAAATTTCTTTCCTATGTAGGTTTCCTATGTAGGCTTTCCTATGTAGCTATTATCACAACTGGCTATTAGTTTTGGTGGTAAAGTGAAGTAGTGCATTCCATCTGAATATGCTGAGATGAAATATTTACGGCAGGAAATGATCCAGGTTTTATGGGAACTGAAGCTAATACACTTTTGGACTGCTCTTTAAAATAAGAATTCAAAAGATGAATACTTTACTAATGTGTCACCATTAGTCTTTGGAAAAACAATTGTACTATATGTACTGATGGAGAGAAAATATAGCAGAAAATATAGCAGATGTCTTGGTTAGGAGTAAGGTTCTGAATGAAACAAACTTTGATGTTCATTGTAAAGTTTGAAGCAAAACTTCCCCCAGAATATTCAAAATTGTCAGTGTCATAAAATAAGAAATTGTTCCAGGTTAAGAAAAGTAAACAGATATAACATTGAATGTAAGACATAATTCTGGCTTTCCCTCCTGTATAAAGGATATTATTGTATATGAATGAGAATGCCTTTATGTTAAGGAAATAAACTGATTCTCAAATGATTCAGGATAGAGGGAGATGAAAAAGGGAGAGGAAATATAAAGTAAATGTAATAAAATGTTAACATTTGGGTTATCTGAGTGGAGGGTATCTGAAAATTCCTTATGTCATTTTTTTTTCAAATTCTCTGTAAATCTATAATTATGCCAAATGTTACCTAGCACAGGGTCCCCAACCTTTGTGCTGGTATGATTGTTAGGGCTGTTAGAAACTGGGGTGCACATCAGAAGAGGACCCAGCGAAGTTCCTCTGTACTTACAGCCACTCCCCATTGCTCACATTGCTGCCTGCCTGAGCTCAGCCTCTAGTCTGTGGAAAAATTGTCTTCCACAAAAATCAGTCCCTGGTGCCAAAAACATTGGAAATTGCTGATCTAGTGTATTTCCTACATGACCTACTGAATTCCTATACCATCTTAATCTTCTCTTTGAAGTCAGGATGGCTGTACCGCAGAATTCCCTCTGGAGGAGGCTAGCTAAAACCATTTGGACCTTAGGTGGCTGCTAGAGTGACCCCCAGACAACTTCTAGCTGCATTATAATCTAATTTCTATAGCAAGGGACATATCTTACCCTGACAGGTAACACCAAACCATAACATAAATGAAAAGAGTGTTGGGCATGAGTTCTAAGAAATCTCTACCTGTTCCAGGAAAAGACATGAATACTCCTTTTCTTTATTACCCATCCTTTCCTCTTATTTCTTTTATCCTATGTCTAAGAATTCCCTACCTCCAAAATGTTGAGAAGTTGATTTGGGAGCTGGACTCCCACTTAGCCATTCTCTGGCCAGGCACTTGGGTTGTTGATGCTCAACTTTGGTTTGTCTTTCTGGCTTTGTGAACAGAGTAGGTAAAAGACCCCTTTGGGGGCATCTGTACCTAATGGCGTGGTACAAGAATTTGCAGGTAACAAAAATAATTTTGTTATTAAAGAGTAAATCTCTAGAAGCAGACAATCTTACTTTTGATCCTAGTTCTGCCATTTTGTAGCTTTATAACCTGGTGCAAATTATAACTTCTTTTGTCTTGCTATGACTTGGAATAATAGTATCTATTTTGTAGGTTATTGTAAAGATTAAAGAAAGTGAAAAAAAGATATAACATTTATATTATATCTTGCTTAGAAAGTGCTTCTGTCTGCATGTGTGTGTCCCTCTAAAATTTATATGTTAAATTTATATGTTAAAATCTTACCCCATAAGGTGATGGTATCATGAGGTGGAGCTTTTGGAGGAAATTAGGTCATGAGGGAAGAAACTTCATGAATGGGATTAGTGCTTTTGACATGACAAGAAATATTGTTCTATTTCCTGGCATGTAGTTCCTAAAACCTTTGGAGACCAGAAGTGATATGTATCTTTTTGTATGCTAACGAGATTACTGATGGCTGGGACCTTCCTGCACAGGCTCTGTCTGGATGGGGTCTAGTTGCTAAAGGAACCAGTTTGTGATTAGAAAGTTGGAATTTTCATTCACTCTCACTCTCATTAGGGGAGACGAGGGGGCTGAAGAATGAGTTGTACATCAATGGCTAGTGATTTGATCATTCATGCATACATAATGAAGCCTCCATAAAAATTCTAAAGGACAATGTTTGGAGAACTTCTGGTTGCTAAACATAAAGGTGGCACTCAGAGAGGGCTTGGAAGCTCCCACATACCTTAGCCAATGCATCCTTTCCATCTCTTTGTTTGTATCCTTTTAAAAACCCTTTATAATAAACCAGTAAATTTAAGTAAGTGTTTTCCTGAGTTCTGTGAGCAGCTCCAGTAAATGACTGAACCCTAGGAGCAAGTTTGGGAACCCCTGATAAACAGCCCATAACAACCTGGAATTTGGAATTAGTATCTGAAGTGGGAGGCAGCCTAGTAGAACTGAGTCCTTAACCTGTGTCTGTTCCAACTCTGATGTTAGAACTGAATTGAATTATAGGCCACCTAGCTGCTGTTGGATAATAGGTCAATGTAGAGAAATCTACTTTTTGGTGACCAGAACTGTGTTGAGTGAGAGTACAGAGTAGGAAAACACATTTTGTTTTTTACTATAGATCCTTTGGGCTGGGAGCTCAGTTGGTAGAGCGCTGCCCTGCAGTCTCTGAGGTCCCGACTTTGATTCCCAGCACCGCAAAAATGGGAGAAGGGCCTGGAAATCCACTCCCAAGGCAATCCTGAAACAGTCAGCCATTGAAAACCCTATGAGGGTCACTATGAGTCAGACACCGACTCTATGGCACCTAACAACAACAACATAGATCCTTTATGAAAGAAGCCCCAGACAACTGTCCCTCTTCTGCCATGTGAGGTTCTCATGACGATGTTCTCTTTAAGGAAACAAGCCCTTACCCAATACCAGAACTGCTGGTGCCTTGATTTTTGACTTCCCAGCCTCCAGAACCATGAAAAATAAAAATAAATTTCTATTGTTTAAATACCACCAAATCTGTGGTATTTTGTGATAGTGGCCTGAACAGATTAAGACACTAAGGTTGCCAGAGAAAATTTTCCCAACAACAAAAAAAAGGACCACTAGTACTGTAAATGCACAGTGGTTTTACCTGCCAATGGCTACAAGGGAAGCAATATATTTGAGATATACCAAACTTCAACATATGAGGGTGAGGAGATCAAGTAGTTGAGGTTATAGAAGATGGAATGGATGTTGTAAAGTTATTTGGGGCCAAAATTGACAGAAGAACACGTATGATTTTCAAGTATGATTTTGAAAGACCCTGGTTTGCCATAATTAGTGTTAGATGTATCCCCAAATAATCCAAGTAAATTCTCTTCCCTCAAAAAGCCCAAATCTTATGTACTGAAGACAGAAGATAGGAAGAAATATTTCTTCATTGGTTGTCTAAGAATATCAGTGGATGGTCATGAAATTTTCTCTACTATATTCTTAATGGGGGCTGGGATTTAGCTCAGTTGGTAGAGCGCTGCACTGCAGTCTCTGAGGTCCCGAGTTCTATTCCCAGCACCGCAAAAAATGGGAGAAGGGCCTAGCAATCCATTCCCAAGGCAATCCTGAAACAGTCAGCCATTGAAAACCCTATGAGGGTTGCTATGAGTCGGATACCGACTCGACGGCACCTAACAACAACAACAACAATATTCTTAATAGTTTTTAAATTTGTAGATTCTCTTTTTCTAAAAATCACCTACTGAATATTAAGATCATACTCTATCCATCTTTATATTTCTAGAATCTTTCATAGTGCCTTTTAGGTGTTCAGTAAAGAAAGATTTATTATAAAGAGAAATTTATTCAATGAATCATTCTATGAATGAGTGAATGAAGACACAAGAGTAGTTTTATTACAAAAAACATTCACTTTAATGTTATTTGTTATTGCATTTTACTTATAAGTCTTTATGAACTTGTTTCAAAGTTTGGTTTCCAATCTTTAAATGGAGAAGAGAAATATTTGTCTTAGCTTTATAATTATGTATTGCGAAGAGTCCACAAGAAAGTTATCCTAGTTTCCCCTTTCTTTCTTTGCCCTCCCTTCCTTCTTCTTGTTTTCCCCTTCCTTCCCTTCGTCTCTGCCTTCTTTCCTTCCTTCCTTCTTTTTTCTCTTTC
This sequence comes from Pedetes capensis, assembly GCA_007922755.1. Taxonomy (NCBI): domain Eukaryota; kingdom Metazoa; phylum Chordata; class Mammalia; order Rodentia; family Pedetidae; genus Pedetes; species Pedetes capensis. Next base: position 20,314 of record VMDO01022614.1, on the reverse strand, counting down.
TCTCTTTTGTTCTCTCTCTCTGTGTCTCTGTCTCTCTGTTTCTTTTTCTTTCTCTGTTTCTAGAACATAGGTTTTATGTTAAAAACAAGGTAATAAGCCAGGGTATGTGGCACATGCCTATGAGTGCAAGGTCAGAGACAGTCTGCACAATTTAGCAAAACCCTGTTTCAAAATAAAAATAAAAAAGGGACAAGGGGTGCAGCTCAGTGGCAGAGCATTTGCCCCAAGGCATGAGACTTTTGGCTCAGTAATACACACACACACACACACACACACACACACACACACACACACTACAAAACAACAGCAACAACCCCCCCCACAAGATAATAACATTATTACTGGATGTAAGAGATTTTCAAAAAGGTATTACTATTGATCTTTATAATGCTCATTCTTTCCCCTCCTCTAACTTCAAAATTAATTTGATTCAAGATCTGTCCTATAGGGTTAATCAAGAGTGATTTTATATATTAAAAATAATAAAGGCATAAATAAATAGAATTAAGATGGCTGCTACCTAGAAATTGTGCTTACAGATCTGCAGGATATTGACTCAGTAGTATTACACTACCTGACTCTGTGAGTGCAGTTTCTTAGAATAATGATATGGAGTGTGTACCTAGTGTTCTAATTAAAATCCATGGTCATTCATCTATCTAATTGCAACAATGCCCTCCAGGATACTTCCACTCCAAATGTACCATTCTTCTCTTGCCTAAGGGAGTGACTTTAAAACAACCTGGCTTTTTGCCAAGACGTGATGGGAAAAATTTACTGACTTTGATATCACACTAGAAACAGCATTACAGAATGAAAAATTGAATAGGACAGGCAAAAAAGTGAGAATTTTTTTATCAGGTTTCTGGAGGTATAGGTTATAAGGTTTGGGGATTAGCTGTCATAATATCTCATTTTTGTCACAAATTAATAGAAGTCATCTGTTAATAAGTAAGGACCTTCTAAAATACACTAAAACCCCTGAGCTCCTAAGCTATGAGACAGATGGAGCTTTAAAGAGGCAGACACAGTTACTCTGTATGCTCTGTTATACAGTTCAAGCGTGAAACCTAAGAAACTTCATAAAAGCATAGTCAGGACTAGCAACCTAGGCACTTCAAAGATGAGGTTACTTCATCCAGAAATATCCAAGGCTTCAGTGAAATTCCCTATATGACATCTTTTAGATTATAAGTACCTGGATGTTGTTGTTGTTGTTGTTGTTAGGTGGCATTGAGTTGAATCCAACTCATAGCGACCCTATGCATAGCAGAATGAAACACTTCTCAATGGTGTGCCAGGCACATGATCTTATTTATGTTTAAGCCCATTCTTGCAGACACTCTGTCAATCCATCTAATGGAGGATTTTTTGTTGTTGTTGTTGATCTGCCACTCTCCTAAACATGATATCCCTTTTCAGGGATTGGCCCCTCCTAACAACATATCCAAAATATGTAAAGCACAGTCTAGCCATCCTTGCTTACAAAGAACACTCTGGTTACACGTCTTCTAGGACAAATCTGTTGGTTCTTTTGACAGTCCATGGTATATTCAATATTCATCTCCAGCACCATAATTCAAAAGCACCAATTCTTCTCCTGCCTGGATATATATTGTTAATGTACAGTGCCAGACCTCCATATCTGCAGATTCCTCTTCTATGGACTCAACCAATCACTGATTGAAAATATTTGGAGATAAACCAATTGTGTCTGTACCAAACAGTACAGATATTTTTCTCATCATTATTGCCTAACCAGTGCAGTATAACAACTATTTGTCTAGCATTTACATTTTAGTATGTATTACAAGTATTCTAGGAAAAATTTTGTTTGTTTGGTGATAGGGTGTCACTATATACCCTAGGCTGGTCTTGAACTTTAGATCCTTCTGCTGTGGCTCTCAAGTGCTGGGGTTACAGGCATAGGCCCCACCATGCCCAGATTTCTAGAGATAATTTAAACTATATGAGAAGATGTGCATAGATTATGTGAAAATACTGCACAATTTTACGTAAGGGACTTATATATACTAAAATTTTGGCATGAATGGAGGTCCTAGAACCAATTCCCAAGGGATACAGAGGGATACCTATTGTTGTTTGTTTGATTTAGATCATGCATGGAGGGAGGGTGAAAAACCATATGGAGAAAGTACTTTTTACATGCACAGGAAGATATCATCATTATAAGAATCATGACAGATACCATTTATTTACTTGTTAACTATGTCCCAAATGCTATTCTAAGGGATTTACACACATTAATTCATTTATTCTTCAAAACGACTATGTGGTATACACGCTATTTTTTTCTCTCCATTTTAAAACATATAACTGAGGCATGTCGTTGTTTTGTTGTTAGGTGCTGTCGAGGCATAGGGAGGTCGAAGCAAGTTGATCAATGTTACATATTTCAAGAGTGATAGAGTTGCATTTAAACATGAGCTCCTGGCTTCATGGCCTAAACATATTTCTTAACTACTTTACTTGCCATTTCAATATTTGAATTTAAATACTAAGCAATGACCCCTCTCATCACATTTCCACTTTTACTTCCCATGTAAAATGTCTGGACTAAATAAGTAATATATTACATTGGGCAATAAAATTATTTATGTGTCTCAAATTAAATGATGGCTATTTAAAACTGGCACAACCACTCCCATACTTCTGAAACTGCAACTGCATAATGTTTTATAACATGTCCAATGCACATTTGCTCCAAACCTTCTCTTATATAAATCAGTCAAACGATTTCACCCCATTTCCAGTATTCCCCTTCTAATGACCTGTAAGTCTAATCTGTAGCAATGAAAACCATGCATTTGCTTCCGCTACTGAGACTCCATTTCAAAGTTGTCTTTGTGGTGGTTTTTCATTGCTGAGGTAAGTCAATAACACTTACTTTATTTATATCATAACAGATTTCTTTATTTATGACAGGAGCTTTTCATAATTTGGAGGTTCAGTAAGATTCAGCTGAGTCCTCTCACCCTGATCTGCTTAAGTACTTATCTTTCAAGGACATTAGTACCTGTTTTGCTTAAGGTTCTGGAACACAATGTAGAGATGAATCACATGTTCAGTCTGAGCTCTGATTTTGTTGATGTTCCAGAGCAGTACTTTTATTTGATTCTATAAAAACTGGGTTTCACCCATTGCAGTTTTTGTTATTCTGAGTAGACATTTTTTGTAGTGTACAGACTCTAAATAGGCTTCAATGGTCCGTACCCACTGGTGTTTATGCCTGGTGGAATCCTGTATCCTTGAATGGAAGCTGGACATGATGACCTGATTCTAATACAAAGAATATGGCAAAAGTGGTAGGCTGTCACTTCCAAGACTAGGTTAAAAAGATGGAGCTATTTCTTGGGTGGCAGGGTGCAGGGGGGGAGGGAGACACAGAGATAGAGAAAAGGGTCCAGGGAGGGAGAAGGGAAAAGGGTTCTCTTCATTCAACTCTGAATGAAGCCAACTGCTATACTGTGAGTTTCCTATGGAGAGGCCCAAGTGGCAAGGAATTGATGTCTCCACCCGTAACAAAGCTGGGAGGGCCTGAGGGTTGCCAGCAGCCACATGAGTGAGCTTGGAAGTGGATCCTTCTTCACTTGTGCTATAAGGAGACTGCAGCCTCAGCAAACAACTCTTCAGCAACCTTATGGGAAAATCAGAAACACAGACACCTCAATTTCTGTCTCAGAAAAACTGCAAAGTAATGCTTGTTTTTAGGTGCAGATTTTTGAGGATAATAGATAATATATTACATATTAATAGATAAATAATACAGAACAATACAATACCTGAAAGTGAAATGTTGTCATACGAAAACCTAAAATGTAGAGGTGGATGTAGAATTGTGGACAGAGGCAGTGAGAGCTGAACATGCCTTGAAATCACTTAGTAAAAATACAGCCTTTGAAGATACTGACCTGGAGGCCTGGAAAGGAAGTGAGGAAGGCTAGTGGCAGTGGGGAAGGGGCTCTTCATTATATGCTAGTAGGAATCTTGGCAACATTATTGCCTATTGTAACATGGAAAGTAGAAAATTTACCTTATGAACTGAATGATCTAGCTAAAGAGGATTTCAAGAAAAGTATGGAAGGTACAGGAAACAGTCTGTATTTAATTTTTCTCAAAAAAATATGTGTGTGTGTGTACATATATATATACATATATACACATATATATATATATATATGTATATATATACATATATATGTATATATACATGTATATATATGTATATATATATATATATATAGTGTGTGTGTGTGTGTGTGTGTGTGTGTTTGTGTGTGTATGTGTGTGTGTGCTGCCTGCCGCCATGGATCTTGGAAGCTAGGCAGGGTCAGGCCTGGTTAGTACTTGGATGAGAGACTGCCTGGGAACACCAGGTGCTGTAGGCTTGGGAGAAGGACCCAGCAGCCCCTTCCCAAAAATCAACCCACCATTGGAAACCCTAAGAGCAGAGAGCACTGACAACTGTATTTCGTCTGTTGTATGTAGGGTCGCTATGAGTCGGATACCGACTGGACTTGATGGCACCCAACAACAACATCCTATAGTACTATTCACTCATACAAAAGAACCTAAAGAGAGATTGTGTCCCAAACAGATCTTTTCAATTACAAAACAAAAAAGAAAAAAAGAAAGACAGAAAGTCTTGAAGAGATTTATGAGTGTGACTTCTTTCCAATGGAGTAAACCCCAATGAGATTTAGAGGAAGCTCATAAAAATTTTCAGTGAATTATATCAATAGAAATATATCCAACTTGGATGAAAATGGACAGGCATAGTACAAACTTAAAAAGATAGATAAGTACCTCAAATTCTACATGTGGGAAGTAGACCAAGAAAAAATACTCAAGTAAAAACACATGCTATCTTTCAGGAAAAAGAAAGAATAACTCAGAATATCTAGTAGTCTAGAGGAACATGAGATCCATGGGAATCCACGTTTGTTTTACTAGATTACAGAATTGTTATAAATGAACCAATTACTCCTTTAGGGTTCTCTCTTTCACTTATTTTTTATACATGAATATTTATAACAATGCATACAAGCTGTACCACCCTGGGATCTGATCTCATCAGATCTCAGAAGCTAAGCAGGTACTGCTTGGATGAGAGACTGCCTGGGAACACCAGGTGCTGTAAGCTTGGGAGAAGGATTTAGCAATCCACTCTCCAAACAGTCCACCTTCAAAAACCATATGAATAGCAGAGAAACACTGACATAATGTTGGGAATGGCACAGTTGGAGAGTGTTGGGAAGTGTTTCATTGTGTTGTACATAGGGTGATTGAGTAGGGCCCCATTCAAGGGCACCTAACAACGCATTTATAACAATTGTCCCTGGATATGAAGGAGGAGCCATAACTTATCTTTTTAAGCTCACAGACTGAGGCTAGATCTGATTTAGATGATAGATTCTGAACTTTAATACTACAATGAGATAAAACTTTTGAAGCCTTGAGTGTATTTCTCTGTGAGAGGGATGTGGATCACTGAGACTAGAGGGAGATTATAGAAGGAAACCCTTTGGCTTCCAAATTGTTGCTGACTCCTGGTGGTCACTCCCTTTTATAATCCCTTCCTAGTGAATATGAGCTGGCCAAGTGAAGTGATTTAAGCCTACTTAAGAGGGTATAACAAAAGTGATGGCTATCACTTCTGAGATCAAATAAGGAAAATTTCCTAGCTTTTGTCTTGGGTGCTCTCTGTCACCCTCTCAGTCCCTTGCTCAGGCTGCTATTCTGTAAAGTGCCCTGTGAAGACCATTTTGTAGCAATGAACTGATGTCACTGGCCAATAGCTGTTGAGAACCTGAGGAATGGGTACAATCATGTGTGGTTGTTGTTGTTGTTAGGTGCCGAGTCATTGTCCGACTCATGGTGACCTTACCTACAATAGGCAAAACACTATTGTTAGTGCTTCTCTGCTATTCATAGGGGTTTCAGTGGTTAATTGTTTTTTGGGAGTGGGTTGCCAGGTCTTTTCCCAAGCCTACAACAAGCACTGGGTGTTCCTCAGAGGTCTCCCACCCAAGTACTAACCAGGCCTGACCCTGCTTAGCTTGTGAGATCTGATGAGATAGGACGCCACAGTGGTACAGCTAGAGGCTACAATCATGTAAGTGAGCTTAAAAAGTGGATCCTTCTCTTGTTAAGCTTTGAGATATCTGCAGTCTGGATGACAGCTTAACTATAACCTCATAAGTCAGAGGTACTTATCTAAGATATACTCAGATTCCTAAACTGTAGAAATTGTAAGGAAATACTCATTTTTTAAAATCAGTAAGTTTTGTGATGGTATCATATGCAGTAATAAATGATACATTTTACTAAAAGTTATTGGTAAAATTGTGTTCTTCATCACTCTTTGACTATTTGTCATGAAGAATATTTTTGTGTATATGGACAAAGACCATAGAATGGACAACAGCAACATTCTAATAAATCTATGATCAAAACCGATCAAACCCCAAGACTGACAAAAGCAATGCATTATAAGACTAATGTCAGTCAGTGCACAAACTTTCTCTTAGATCATCACTCAAAAACTTTACAAGGTCTCTATTTTTCTCTTATTTTGTATTTGTTGTCCTCTGAGAATTGTTTATGACTTGCACATGCTTGGAAATTACTTTAGGAAATCCCTACTTACCTGTTTGTTGATTAATCATATATGAGGGTCGCTATGATTCTGGCCCTACTCAACAGTACCTAACAACACAAGAACAAAATTAAAAGCAGGAAATTATTAGAATAACTCTAATAGATCTCAGCTCATACTTAGAATATAATCTCTCTCTCTCTCTCTCTCCCTCTCTCTCTCTCTCTCTCTCTCTCTTTTTGTGGCACTGGGGGTTGAACCTAGGGCCTCACTCTTGCATGCTTTGCAAGTGCTGTACCACTTAGCTGTATCCGCAGGCCATTTTTTAGTTTCTGAGATAGGGTCTCACTAAATTACACAGACTGCCTCTGGTCTTGAACTTGTGATCGATCCTCTTGCCTCTGCCTCCCAGATTGCTGGGATTACAGGTATGCACCACTGCACCTGCCTCAGAATATAATCTTTTATCTGGGGCTAAACAGTCTGAAAGTCTGCAGCCATAGCACCCTGGCATCTAATCCTGCTTGATCTTTGAAGCTAAGCAGGGTCAGGCCTGGTTAGTCCTTGGATAGGAGACTGCATGGGAATACCAGGTATTACAGGTTTGGGAGAAGGACCTGGCAGCCCACTCCCAAAACAATCAGCCATTGGAAACCTTATAAGGATTGCTATGAGTCAGACATGATTCAATGGCACTTAAGAACAACAATAGCAATAAAAAGTCTGAAAGGGAACCCTCATTGTCCTCCTTAAGAACTGACAACTTCCAGGGTCAAAAGACTTAACACATATACAGACGATAGATATGTTTTGGGGATTTTCCATGAAATTAGGGTGCTTTGGAAAAGGCTACGCTTTCTAATCTCAAGTAGGACCCCTATCAAAAATCGTCAACAGATCAAGGAACTTCTCCAGACTTCCTAATGCTGTCAAACAAATTACTTACTATAAAAACAGACACTCAAAAACAAGTAAAGTGGGTATTAAAGGAAACACTGGCTGATCATCATATCAAAAAGAATGTTTTCTTAAAAGTATTTGCTCCTTTGATAGCCCCTCAAAATAAGCTTTTAGAAAAATTTTAAATGGTCATTATATAATCCCTATATTTTTACCCTAATATTATTAATATGGGTACAGAAAATGTTTGGATATCTTATTTATTATATGTATTATATTTGTCACATAAATATAATTTTTGTTCTTCTGGTAATATCAGAGGATTTTAAGTGGAATTTTTGAAGACCCTATATGATGTCACTTAATGTCAGGAGAGCCTGCAATCATACCACTGTAGCGTCCGATCCTGTCAGATTGCAGAAGCTAAGCAGAGCTGGGCCTGATTTGTACTTGGATGGGAGACCGCCTGGGAGCACCAGGTGCTGTAGGCTTGGGAGAAGGACCCATCAACTCACTACCAAGAAATAATCATCCACTGAAAACTCTATGAGTAGCAGAGAAGCACTGATGATACTGTTTTGCCTGTTATGTGTAGGGTTGTGATGAGTGGGACCCCAACTCAACAGCACCTAACAACAACAATGTAAGGAGAAACTGGCCACCATTCTACATGCATGCTGGTGGGGAATTTTGGAAAAAAATGATAAAGGATATTTCTAGCGTGTGCCTTGCCTGCTAACAAAATAATCCTAGGTAAAGTGTGGAAATACAGCATTAATAAGATCCAAAAGTTCAGGACTCATCTAATAACCTCTGCACAGATTTCATGTAATTGCCTCCTCTGACAAACTTTAAGTATATTCTAGATGTTGTGCTCTTGTTTTCTGGGCATACCAAACCAAATAAAACTGCTTCATTTTGTGTTCTGTGCATTGGCTATCCTACAAAAACTTTCTATTGTTGGAGTACTCGTTTTACTGTGATTGTCATTAAACAGCTCTGAAAGGCATTATTGCTTATGCAAGAATGGTTCTTCTTTTACTGATTATCATAGTTCTGTTCAACTTAAATGAGATGCTAGGGCATTAGCTAACTCTATTGTTTAAATCTCAGACCATAAATACAGTCCTACACCTTACATACTACTGCATTTTCCACCAACCTGGATCCTCGGCATAAAAATAAATCTAATTGTTATTTCCCTAATCACTTCAAAGAGTGATTATCTTCCTTTAGAAGCTTTTGGATATCTGAAATGTCTCTATGAACAGTAACCTTTCATAATGTAAAAGTCATGATCCAGAACAGCAACATACTTCTGCAAAACATAGTTAGAACTATGTCCACATGTATAGAAACACAACAGAGCTAGAACTATTCGGACCATTGTTTCTAGTTCACTGTTTTCCTCATAGATTTTCAGTCCTACTTAATAGGAGTTACTTACCTACTCAGGAAATTTGCCTTCCTCAGGAAAGTGATAACTACTATGCTAATGTTAAGGTAAATGGCAGCATTGCCCAGTGAAGCACTGCTTTTATATGGACTTCGAAACTTTGCTTGTTTGACCTACTGTTACCTACCTTGTGGCTACAAAGAAACTTTCAGAAACATCAGGGTTCCAAGACCTCTGACCCTTCTTTGGGCATATACCTCACTGAGGCATATGTCTAGTAAATTTCAAAATGAAGCCACTATTCGCCATTCTGAAGAATTACCCAGTGAAATCATGATTCACTTAATTTTCTTTTTTTTTTTTTGGACTGCAGGTTTGAACCTAGAGCCTCGCACATGCTAGAAAAATGCTCTAACACTGAGGTGTCCCCCAGTCCGTCTTTTATTCATATATTTATTTATTTTTATCTTGAGGCAGGGTCTTGCTAAGTTGTCCAGGCTACCCCTTGTAATCCTCCTGCCTTAACTTCTTTATTGTTGTTGTTAAGTGCAGTAGAGTCAGGTCTGACTCATGGCAATCCTATGTACAATAGAATGAAAGACTCCTCAATTCTGGTCCAGGCACAGATCTTTTTTATCTTTAAGCCAATATTGCAGTTAGTGTGTCAATCCATCAAGTTGAGGGACTTCCTTTTATTATTGACCAATCACTCTCCCAAACATCATGTCCTTCTCCAAGGATTGGTATGTTCTGACATATCCAAAATATAAGACACAGTCTACCCATCCTTGATTCCAAGGCATACTCTGATTGCCTTTCTTCTAGGTTGGATCTGTTGGTTCTCTTGGCAGTTCATGGTATATTCAATACTCGTCTCCAACACCAGAATTCAAAAACATCCATTCTTCTCCTGTCTCCCTTATTCAATGCCCAGCTTTTGCAACCATATGATGCAACTGAAAATTCCATGGCATGAGTCAGGTACACATTTGTCTTCAACATGACATCTTTACTTTTCAATACTTTACAGAGCTCTTTTGCAACAGCTGTGGACAATGCAACATATATTTTGATTTCTTCACTGCTGCTTCCACAGGTGTTGATTGTAGAACCAAGTAAAGCAAAATATTGGATATCGTTAACCTTTTCTCCATTTATCAGTAAGTTGCTCACTGATCCAGTTATAAGGATTTTAGTTTTGTTGATGTTGAGGTACAATCCATAATGAAGGCTGTATTGTCTTATTTTCGTCAGTAAATGTTTCAAACCTTCAGTTTTAGCAAGCAAAATTGTGTCATCTGCATAACACCCCTTGTTAATGAGTCTTCCTCCAATCCTGGTGCCTTGTTCTTCTTCATAAAGTACAGCTTCTTGGATTATTTACTCAGCATAGAAACTGAAGAGCTGTGGTGAAAGGAAACAACCCTGACACACACCTTTCTCTACCTTAAACCAGGCAATGTTTCCTTGTTCTGGTTAAATGACTGCCTCCCAGTCCATGTACAGATTTCTTATGAGTACAATTAAGTGCTCTGGTATTACCATTCTTCACAATGTAATCCATAATTTGTTATTGTCCACACACTCAAATGCCTTTGCAAAGTCAGTAAAAAATAGTAAACCTCTTTCTGGTATTCTCTGCTTTTGGCTAATATCCATCTGACATCAACATTGATATCCCTGGGTCCACACCCTCTTCTGAATCCAGCTTGATTTTCTGGAAGTTCCCTATCTGTATACTGCTGGGGTTACTTTCAAATGATCTTTAGCAAAATTTTACTTGACATGGTGTTAATGATATGGTTTGATAATTTCCACATTCTTTTGGACCTCCTTTCTTGGGAATAGGCACAAATATGGATCTCTACCAGTCATTTGGCCAGGTACCTGATTTCCAAATCTCTTTCATTAATAATTTAGCACCCTCATTGCTGCATCTGTTTGTTGAAACATCTCTATTGATATTCCATCAATTCCTGGAGCCTTGTGTTTTGCCAATTCCTTCAAGGCAGCATCTACTTTGTCTTTCAGTGCCATTGGGTCCTGATCATATGCAACCTCTTGAAGTGGTTGGTCAGCCACCAGTTCTTTTGGTATAACAGCTATGTTTTCCTTTCATCTTTTTTTTGATGTTTCCTGCATCATTTAAAATTTTCTCTGTAGAATCATTCACTATTGCCACTTGAGGCTTGAAGTTTTTCTTTAATTCCTTAAACTTGAGAAAAACAGAGCATGTACTTCCCTTTTGGTTTTCTATCTCCAACTCTTCAGCTCTTTGCATGTGTCATTATAATATTTGAATTTTTCTTCTTGACCTGCCCTTTGAAATCTTCAGTTTATTTATCTAAGTTTGTCATGTCTGCCTTGTACTTTAACTGCTCATTGTTCAAGGACAAGTTTCAGAGTCGCTTTTGACATGTAATTTGATAATTTTTTCCTGGCTTTTTAATAACCTTTTGCTTTCCTCATGAATGATGTCTTTATGTCAGACCACACTTGTCTGGTCTTTGACCATTAGTGTCTAACACATCAAACTTGTTCTTGAGGTGGTCTCTGACCTCAAGTGGGATATACTCAATGTCATACCTTGGCTTTCATACCCATGTTCTACTTTTCTTCAGTTTCAGTTTGAATTTGCATTTGAGAACTTGATGGTCTGATCCACAATCAGCACCTGGTCTCATTTCGACTTTTGATACTGAGCTTTCCATTGTCTCTTTCCACAAATGTAGCCAGTTTGGTTCCTGTATGTTCCATCTGGTGAATTACATTTGTATAGTCACCATTCATGTTGGTGAAAAAATGTATTTGCAATGAAAATGTCATTGGTCTGAAAAAATTTTTTCATGTGATCGCCAGCATCATTTCTGTCCCCAAGGCCATATTTTCAACTACTGAACCTTATTCTTTCTTTCCAACTCATGCATTCCTGTCACCAGTAATTATCAATGCATCCTGGTTGCATATTCGATCTATTTCAGACTGCATAAGCTGGTAAAAATCTTCCCTATCTTCATTTGTGGCCTTAGTGGTAGGCATTTAAATTTGCATAATAGTCATATTAACTGGCCTTCCTTATAGATGTGTGGATATTATTCTATCACTGACAACATTGTATTTCAGAACAAATCTTGAGATATCTTTTTTGATGATAAATGCAACCCCATTTCTCTTTAATCTGTCATTCCTGGTATAGTAGACTATATGATTATGTGATTCAAAACGGCCCATGTCAGTCCATTTTAACTCACTGATGCCTAGAACGTCGATGTTTATGTACTCCATTTCCCTTTTGGTGATTTCTAATTTTCTTAGATTCATGCTACATAGATTCCATGTTCCAAATATTAATGCATTTTTACAGTTGTTCCTTCTTATTTTGAGTGGTACAAATGGAGGTCCCTAGAGCTTTCCTCCATTCTCGTCATTAAAGTTGACTCTAGTTTGAGGAGTCAACTCTTCCTTAGTTGCCTTCCAACATTAAGGACTTGTTTTCTGGCACTATATCTGGTGGTGTTTCTTTGCTATTCATGGGGTTTTCAGTGCCTAATTTTTTGGGGCGTGGTTTAGCCATATCCCTCTCCCTAGGCTGTTAGTCTGGAAGCTCAGCTGAAACCTGTCCACCATGGGTGACCCTGCTGGTATCTATAGTACTGGTGGCATAGATTTCAGCAACACATAAGCCCCCATAGTACAGCAAACTGACAAAAACATCCGAGAGAGCCTTCCTAAAAGCTGAGATTATAGTTGTGTGCCAGCTCTGATTCACTTTTTATCGACATCATCTGGATGATAGTATCTAACATATGGCTTATACAGTTGGACCGGTGATCAGAAATTTATTTTTAATCTTACCTGAATTTTTAGATATTGCTTTCATAGCTCTGAAAGCTCAACAATGAGTCTAAATTATGTGACCCATGTGATAGTAAAAAATCTAGTAGCTTTAGACATTCTACCATGCAGTCAAGTTTATACATGTGCTGCTACCAATAATTTGTATTACACAAGATAAATAATATTCACCATGTACAATACTCTTGTAGATGAAATACTTGGCTTCTTGATTCTCCAAGGTGAATCCTAATAAGTTTTGATCATATGGTCTTGTCCTGAGCTCAGTAATTTCTCCATAAGAGTTTGAAGCATTATATGAAGATTAATCTTCAGTATCTTTCATACTTTAATGCTTATGGGCAAACTTTCTTATGTCAGATGATCAAAAAAACCTTAACAAAGGAAGCAAGAAATGGCACTCCTGTTTAGTTATAAACTGTTTTTTTCTGTTGCTTGTTTAAGATAATGACATGAGAGATCATGACAGTGTTGTAAATTGGGAATGAAACCATTTTTGTGGCTAATCTTTTGGCCTGGCCAAAAGACAACCCAAACTTGGCATGACTGAGAACTATAAATACCATTCGTCTTATCAGTTATGCAATTAGAAGCAATTAGAAATGCAGGATCTTGGCCAGGCATGGTGGTACACACCTGTAATCCCAAAGATTCAAGAGGCAGAGGCAGGAGGGTTGCAAGTTCAAGATCAGAGGCAATCTGCATAATTTAGTGAGACCCTGTCTCAAAATGCAAAAAAAAAAAAAAAAAAAAAAAAAAATGGGATGGGGGTGCAGCTCAATGGTGTAGCACTTGTGCAGCCTGTAAGCACGAGGCCCTAGGTTCAACCTCCAGTACTGAAAAAAAAAAAAAAAAAAGAGCAAAGAAAAGAAAAAGAAAAGAAAAAAATACAGGATAAAATACAGGATATTACCTGGTATGGTGGTACACACCTGTGATTCCAGCACATGAGAGGCTGAGGCAGGAGGATCTGAAGTTTGAGGCCATCCTAGGCTACATAGTGAGACCTTGTCAACAACAACAAAAATAAATAAATAAATAAATAAATAAATAAATAAATAAATGGAGAAGAAAAAGAAGAGAGAAACAAAGGAATACAGGATTTCTATAAATTTTATAACACTTCCATCTTTCCTCAGAACACTATCTACTTGCATAAATCCTTATCTTAAACCAACCAATTCATACTTATTTTCTTTATTCTGCATTAATTCAAGGATTACTGATTCCATCCCATAAGTAATCAGAATTGTTCATTCACTTCCTGTGCAGAAATGCCAAATCAGAATTGATTCCTTATGTGTTCTCTTGCTGAACTAAGTGAATAAAACCCAATTTGTTAAATATCCTAATAGGTTTTGTTACTAACAGTATAGGCTTTCCACTCTGTCACTAAATAAAACCTAAAATGTAAGGTTAATTTACTTTGTCATTGTCTAAATTATACTTTTCAAAGTTTTTATGCATTTTGGTTGTCATTTTGGTATTTGTTCACAAAGAAGTTTTTGAAAGACTGTTGACATGAAGTGTTGTGAATAAATGTACCTTCATATTTAAAAGTAAAAGACTTCATTTAAAAATCCAACCTTTAATCTATTGTCATTTTTTTACTAGTGCCAAAAAATTAGTTGTAGAAATTTTCCTTCTCTATTAGTTTTTATGTCACTGTGACCAAAAAAACTAACAGAGACAAATCAAGGAAGGAAAGATTATTTTGGCTCATGGTTTTAGAGAGTATCAGTTGGCAGTGCCTGTGAGGGCATGGCCCAGGAGCTCAGTCCGTAGCAGCAGGAGCATGTGGCTGAGGATCTTCACCTCACATCAGACGAGGAACCATTCCGCTTGGCTGGAACTATGAGCCAAGTATTGCTTTCAAAGTCCAGCCCTCAGCACCCTACTTCTGCCACCTAAGCCCCACCTTATAAAGGTCCCACAGCCTCCCAAAAGAGCACCACCAAGCTAAGGACCAAGTGTGAAAATATGACCCTATGGAGGACTTTTTATATTCAAACTATAACACCCCCTCATATGTATGAATATCATTGATTTTCTTTTCTTTTCTTTCTTTTTTTTTTTCTAGCACGAGGGGGCTTGAGAGCTGGATTTTGACTCAGTTGGTAGAGTGCTGGTCTGTATTCCGAGGCCCTGAGTTGTGTCCCCAGTACTGCGAAAATGAGAGAAGGACATGGCAATCCATTCCTGAAGCAATCTTGGTCCCGTACCTCCCCGCAATAAAAAACAATCAGTCATTGAAAACTCTATGAATAGCAGAGAAGCACTGACATAGTGCCAGGCATGGCACCCTGTTAGGGAGTGATTTGTTCTGTTGTACATAGGGTTGCTATGAGTAGGACCCAGCTTAATGGCACCTAACAGCAACAACAAGGAGTTGAACCTAGGGCCTTACACATACTAGGCAAGTGTTCTACCACTTAGCTTTACCCCATCCCCTTTTTTAGTTTTTGTCTTGAGACAGGACCTCAATAAATTACACAGGCTGAACTGGCCTTGAACTTGTCATCCTCCTGCCTCAGCCTCTTGAATCACTGAGATTATAGTCCTAAACCACCACACCTGGCATTAATATCTTAATGTTGTATAAATAAGACCTATGTTTATGGTAGACTGACCTATGATAGAGTTCAAGGATCTGGATCTTCATATTTTAAAAATACCATGTCACATAATTGTAAATATGATTTAACTATTTCACAAGTTGTCAAAGGCCTACAGTAGATCTAGACCTACTCTATATCCAGTGAGTTGTACAAAAGAAACATAGGTGATTTCTCCTTCAAAAAATGTACCACTTTGTTAAAAATGTAAAATGAAGATATAATACATGAAATAATAACCAGTTTTGAATTTTCATAGGATCAGAACGTATTCAAGGTAGAAGAATTATTTAAGCATATTATGATGACTCACCAAAATCAAACCATAGCAATATCAGTAGTCTTAACATATTTAAATGCTTTCCTTTTCATAATTTGTTTAAAGTATTTCTGAGTTGGAGGCTTAGGGAATAAACACAGAATTAATGAATCTTTTCTCTTCTCTTCTCTTTTCTTTTCTTTTCTTTTCTTTTCTTTTCTTTTCTTTTCTTTTCTATACTTGCTTTTTCTTTAGACAGATCTCACTATGTAGCCCAGGCTATCCTCAAGCTTGTGATCTTCTTGCCTCAGCCTCTGAAATGTGGGGATTATACATATGTGCTACACCTGGCTAATTTATTTATTTATTTATTTTGGGTTATCCAACAGAATGACTATACTTTTTTAAAACTGAAAACTAAATGTTTTTTTTTCTGAAGTATTAACCTTCTGTGTTATAAATTTTATTCTCCTTGGGTGGCCTCTTCCTCCTTGAAATGTCTTGGCATACCATCAGATCAGAAGTCTGTGCCAAATGGAATTTTTAAAAAATTGCTTTGACAAGTCCCATTTCCAAATTACTTTGCATTTCTTGCTAATACTAATTTCTTGCTTACTCCCTGCCATGGCTGTTTCTTGACAATATGTTAGTGTTAAAAAAAAAAGTACTAAAATTCCAGTCTAGGTGTAGATGTAAGAGTTTAAGAGTTCTTTCACATAAACACTTTGGCAAGGTAATGAACACAGAGTTGGAAAAAATAGTAACTGTGAGAAAAGTTAAATATATTGTCAAAGTAGGTCATTTTGTATTCTACTTAAAGTTCAAATAGGCCAGCGAATATTTTTATGATGAATTTATCCTATCCATATCAAATCCCCAGGGAAGCCTGATTATGTAGCTGGAGGGCATATGCTAAGAGGTCAATTGATTCTTTTCTCAGGTTATGATCTTCATTAATGATAATGGACATTCTGTTCTGGGACTGAGGTAAGGACATACCTTTCATTGTCCATTGATGCTATTGAAAATAATTGAGACACTCATATGGGAAAATTGAGGATCATCTCAGGGAAGGTGGCCAAAGGTCAATTCAGCCTGCCAATAGAAATCACACCCCAATATTCAAAGGTCTTTAGCTGAAATGTGAATCAGGGATGATGTCATTGACAGGTAAAAGATTCACTACTTCCATATTACTCACTACATCCTTTCAACGTACTCTTTTTCGATAGAAATGAGTTTTCTTTCTGTGTTTCCTCATCTGTCCTATGTAGAAAGATGAAGTGAAATAAAAGATTTACAAAGATTTTCATTGCAAGGGACAGTTAAGAGAAAATCTGGAGAGCATAAATCCTGTGTGGTAAGCACGGCATTTCCATTTGTGCCAAAGAGGATGTGTTGTTTGATCCAGGAGACCCAAAACTGAATGAAGTCAGATGGTAACTGGTAGAATATTTGTGGAATGACCGAGCAGAGGGATGAAAAAACAAAAGTTGTAGGTGGAAATCAGACAGCTAAGGAGATTGGCCCATATTTCAAATGGAAGGAAAAAAGGAAGACTAGAAATGGAGAGAAATTCTGAAGATTAATAGCACAAGAGATGGAGAAAATGGAAAGAAAACTGAGGTGTGGAACTTTTAAGAGCAGGAAAATTGGACTTTAAATAATAAGTAGGATATTTCCATACAGCTTATAGGTTGGCAGGATTTGGTTGATGTGTGAGGGAAAGAAACTCCCAAATAACAGTGAATGAAACAAGTTAGAAGTGCTTTTCTTTTCCATATTAAAGTTTGGGTTGGCACTCCAAGGCTTATATGGCACGAAATGGTGTTGAAGATGAGGATTTTTCTATCTCATGTTCTGCCTAGAAATATGATCAAGTCACCTGTGTTCCCGGCTGTGGAAGACATAAGGACAAAGAACAAACATAACATTTGGTGCAAAAGATCTGTGAAAATTCCACACAGAATTTCTGTCTATCTTCTGTTGGCCAGAACCTAGTAAAATGACCGTACCTAGCAAAGAATGAGGCTACAGCCATATCAACCTGGCATCTGATCTCATTAGATCTCAGAAGGTAAGCAGGGTTGGCCTGGTTAGAACTTGGATGGGAGATTGCTGGGAACACTAGGTGTTGTAGGCTTGGGAGAAGAACCTGGCAGCCCACTCCCAAAAAACAATCAGCCACTGAAAACCCAATGAATAGCACAGAAGCACCGACATAGTGCCAGGCATGGCACAGGGCTAGGGAATGTTTTGTGTGTTGTACATAGGGTCACTATGAATCCGACCTGTCTTGATGGCATCTAACAATAACAATCACACATACACAAAAAATGACTCTGAGAAATGTACTCTTATTCTTGAAAGCCATAACAAATTAAAATGGCAAAAGGGAGGGGAAGGGTTCTTTTACTGAGGAATAAAAGAGTATATACCTTAGGAGGCAGTTAATTCTGACACAGTGTTAAAGTGACCAAGTGTTTTGTAACCACATGTCCTGGCAAGTTGCCCACTGAAATGAGACAAAATGATTCATTGCCTACACAGACAGGGATAATTGGAATGTTTCAATGATCAGGCTCTTCCTATCTTTTGAGAAATTGTTGGAAATCACAGAGAATAAATGACAATGCGAGAATTCAAGTCAAAATCAAGGAGCCATTGATACCCTAGTAAAGTTCCTCTATTTGGGGGCAATCAGCTTTCACTCTTCAAGCATCTTTGAGCTCCTTAACTGCTGTGGAATATTCTACCACTTTGAAACCGAGGTTCTGTCCCCATAACTTAATTTGCATGGAACACAGAAAGCAGTGGAAGCAAACTTGAACTTGTCTCTTACATGGTATTTATACATGTACAAATATCATTAGAAAATTTGTTGTTTCTGAGGAGATTGAACTAGAAAAAAAAAAAAAAAGAAAAGAAAGCCTCTAAGAAAATCACCATGTGTTAAGAAGTCTGGTGAAACATAATGGGCTTTTGGGCATCAGAGATGAGATGCCAAAGAAAGCAATGGTTCAAACTACAGTATGAGATATGTCACACCAACTTTTTCCTTCCCCTCTGAAATGTGCCAGCTCTTGTTGAGAAAGAATGGGCTTCAGTGTCAAGAGAAGATTCTGTACTCAGGGCCTTAATCTCACTTGTTTGAGCCCCCTGACAGAAAAGCAACTGGAGGCACATTGTACTTGCCCTACACAAAGAGAGAAGAGAACTGAAAATTAGTAGAGCAAAAGAGGTAAAAGGCCTGGCTATGAAATGAGAGAAACCCCTTTAGAAGCAAAACCCAGACGGATGAGGTAGTGCACACCTTTAATCCCAGTTATTCAGGAGTGGAGGCAGGAGGATCGCAAGTTTGAGGCCAGAGGCAACCTGCATAACTGAATGAGACCATGTCTTCAAATACAAAAAAATAAAAAATAAAAATGGTCTAGAGGTGCAGCTCAGTGGTAGAGCACTTGCTAAGTACTTCCTAAGTACCACCGGGGGAAAAGAAAGAAAGAAAGAAAGAAAGGAAAGGAAAGGAAAGGAAAGGAAAGGAAAGGAAAGGGAAAACAAGAAAGAAAACTAAAGTTGGTGGATATCAGGGTAGAAGAGCATAGGGCAGGTTTGAGAATCATCATCTTTCTCTGCAACCCTAAACTCCAAGACAGGGAAATTTGGGAATGAGATCACTGGAAGATTCTAGATTCCTGGATAATTGGTCTGGACTCAAAGGCTTGCTATTTTGATGATGACTGAAATGTGACAAATTGATGTTCATGGGTTCATTGTGTTGGATGCACCATAATAATACAGATTAAAATAGAAATGACATAAAAGACTCATATCTCAGAATTCAGATGGGAGAAGAATCAAGATCAGGATTGGAAACAAAAGCAGATGAGAATTATAGATTGAATTCTTCAGGTTCCTTGCCTGGAAATTTGAAATGTCGACTAGAACAGTCTTCTGGCCAATGACATCCTTGTGTTCTGTTCATTATACCATAGTATCCATTAAGTGAGATGGGAAATGGAAAGACTATGAAATGCTCAGAGTACAGTGCACCCCTAAGTTCCTATGGAACATCAACCATGTGAAGGAATTACTGGGGCCACAAATGGAAGTTCCTTAGTCAGATACACACAGGGGTATAGGTTTATATGGATATAAGTAGACTGTGGTAGTTTAGGTTACACAAAAACCTTATGGGAAGGGAAAATGACTGGATATTGAAAATATGCACTGGGTCTTAAGAATGAGTTCCTTATGATGAGTAAGATTGATAAGAAATATAATTGACAAGAAATGATCCTCTACTTCTCTATAGAAATTAAAGTTTAGGCATACAAACTTGATTTTAAAAACAAGGACCATGGTTAGAAATTAAGAGACTTATTTAGTGTGAAGCTGGGCGCTATGGTGGATGCCTGTAATCACAGTGGCTCAGGAGGTGGAGACAGGAGGATCACAAATTTGAGACAAGAGGAAGTCTGCATAATGGCGAGACCCTGTCTCAAAAAAGTAAAAAAAATGGGCTGGGGGTGGAGCTCAGTTGTCCAGCACTTGCACTTGTGCAAGCACTTGCGCTTGCATGCAAGCTCAAAGCCTTGGGTTCAACCCCCAGTACTGCAACATATATATATATATATATATATATATATATATATATATATATATATACA